>CM059793.1:2696800-2721800 GCA_030435695.1 Brachymystax lenok tsinlingensis
TAGTAGTGTGGTGGTAGTGGTGTGGTGGTGTGGTGGTAGTGGTGTGGTGGTAGTGGTGTGGTGGTGTGGTGGTAGTGGTGTGGTGGTAGTGGTGTGGTGGTGTGGTGGTAGTAGTGTGGTGGTAGTGGTGTGGTGGTAGTGGTGTGGTGGTAGTGGTGTGGTGGTAGTGGTGTGGTGGTGTGGTGGTAGTGGTGTGGTGGTAGTGGTGTGGTGGTAGTGGTGTGGTGGTAGTGGTGTGGTGGTAGTGGTGTAGTGGTGTAGTGGTGTGGTGGTAGTGGTGTGGTGGTAGTGGTGTGGTGGTAGTGGTGTGGTGGTAGTAGTGTGGTGGTAGTGGTGTGGTGGTGTGGTGGTAGTGGTGTGGTGGTAGTGGTGTGGTGGTAGTGGTGTGGTGGTGTGGTGGTAGTGGTGTGGTGGTAGTAGTGTGGTGGTAGTGGTGTGGTGGTGTGGTGGTAGTGGTGTGGTGGTAGTGGTGTGGTGGTAGTGGTGGTAGTGATGTGGTGGTAGTGGTGTGGTGGTGTGGTGGTAGTGGTGGTAGTGATGTGGTGGTAGTGGTGGTAGTGGTGTGGTGGTAGTGGTGTGGTGGTAGTGGTGTGGTGGTAGTGGTGTGGTGGTAGTAGTGTGGTGGTAGTGGTGTGGTGGTGTGGTGGTAGTGGTGGTAGAGGTGTGGTGGTAGTAGTGGTAGTGGTGGTAGTGGTGTGGTGGTAGTGGTGTGGTGGTGTGGTGGTAGTAGTGTGGTGGTAGTGGTGTGGTGGTAGTGGTGTGGTGGTAGTGGTGTGGTGGTAGTGATGTAGTAGTGTGGTGGTAGTGGTGTGGTGGTAGTAGTGGTGGTCGAGTGGTGTGGTGGTAGTAGTGGTAGTGGTGTGGTGGTAGTGGTGTGGTGGTAGTGGTGGTAGTGATGTGGTGGTAGTGGTGGTAGTGGTGTGGTGGTAGTGGTGTGGTGGTAGTAGTGGTGGTGGTGTGGTGGTAGTAGTGGTGGTAGTGGTGTGGTGGTAGTAGTGGTGGTAGTGGTGTGGTGGTAGTGGTGTGGTGGTAGTGGTGTAGTGGTGTGGTGGTAGTGGTGTGATGGTAGTGGTGTGGTGGTAGTAGTGTGGTGGTAGTGGTGTGGTGGTGTGGTGGTAGTGGTGTGGTGGTGTAGTGGTGTGGTGGTAGTGGTGTGGTGGTAGTGGTGTGGTGGTAGTGGTGGTAGTGGTGTGGTGGTAGTGGTGTAGTGGTGTGGTGGTAGTGGTGTGGTGGTAGTGGTGTGGTGGTGTGGTGGTAGTGGTGTGGTGGTAGTGGTGTGGTGGTAGTGGTGTGGTGGTAGTGGTGTGGTGGTAGTAGTGTAGTGGTGTGGTGTGGTGGTAGTGGTGTAGTGGTGTAGTGGTGTGGTGGTAGTGGTGTGGTGGTAGTGGTGTGGTGGTAGTGGTGTAGTGGTGTAGTGGTGTGGTGGTAGTGGTGTGGTGGTAGTGGTGTGGTGGTAGTAGTGTGGTGGTAGTGGTGTGGTGGTGTGGTGGTAGTGGTGTGGTGGTAGTGGTGTGGTGGTAGTGGTGTGGTGGTAGTGGTGTGGTGGTGTGGTGGTAGTGGTGTGGTGGTAGTAGTGTGGTGGTAGTGGTGTGGTGGTGTGGTGGTAGTGGTGTGGTGGTGTGGTGGTAGTGGTGTGGTGGTAGTGGTGTGGTGGTAGTGGTGGTAGTGATGTGGTGGTAGTGGTGGTAGTGGTGTGGTGGTGTGGTGGTAGTGGTGGTAGTGATGTGGTGGTAGTGGTGGTAGTGGTGTGGTGGTGTGGTGGTAGTGGTGGTAGTGATGTGGTGGTAGTGGTGGTAGTGGTGTGGTGGTAGTGGTGTGGTGGTAGTGGTGTGGTGGTAGTGGTGTGGTGGTAGTAGTGTGGTGGTAGTGGTGTGGTGGTGTGGTGGTAGTGGTGGTAGTGGTGTGGTGGTGTGGTGGTAGTAGTGTGGTGGTAGTGGTGTGGTGTGGTGGTGTGGTGGTAGTGGTGTGGTGGTGTGGTGGTAGTGGTGTGGTGGTGTGGTGGTAGTGGTGTGGTGGTAGTGGTGTGGTGGTAGTGGTGTGGTGGTAGTGGTGGTAGTGATGTGGTGGTAGTGGTGGTAGTGGTGTGGTGGTGTGGTGGTAGTGGTGGTAGTGATGTGGTGGTAGTGGTGGTAGTGGTGTGGTGGTGTGGTGGTAGTGGTGGTAGTGATGTGGTGGTAGTGGTGGTAGTGGTGTGGTGGTAGTGGTGTGGTGGTAGTGGTGTGGTGGTAGTAGTGTGGTGGTAGTGGTGTGGTGGTGTGGTGGTAGTGGTGTGGTGGTAGTAGTGTGTGGTGGTAGTGGTGTGGTGGTAGTGGTGTGGTGGTAGTAGTGTGGTGGTAGTGGTGTGGTGGTGTGGTGGTAGTGGTGTGGTGGTAGTAGTGTGGTGGTAGTGGTGTGGTGGTAGTAGTGTGGTGGTAGTGGTGTGGTGGTGTGGTGGTAGTAGTGTGGTGGTAGTGGTGTGGTGGTGTGGTGGTAGTGGTGTGGTGGTAGTAGTGTGGTGGTAGTGGTGTGGTGGTAGTAGTGTGGTGGTAGTGGTGTGGTGTGGTGGTAGTGGTGGTAGTGATGTGGTGGTAGTGGTGTGGTGTGGTGGTAGTGGTGGTAGTGATGTGGTGGTAGTGGTGGTAGTGGTGTGGTGGTAGTGGTGTGGTGGTAGTGGTGTGGTGGTAGTAGTGTGGTGGTAGTGGTGTGGTGGTGTGGTGGTGAGTGGTGTGGTGGTAGTAGTGTGGTGGTAGTGGTGTGGTGGTAGTAGTGTGGTGGTAGTGGTGTGGTGGTGTGGTGGTAGTAGTGTGGTGGTAGTGGTGTGGTGTGGTGGTGTGGTGGTAGTGATGTGGTGGTAGTGGTGTAGTGGTGTGGTGGTAGTGGTGTGGTGGTAGTGGTGTGGTGGTAGTGGTGTGGTGGTAGTAGTGTGGTGGTAGTGGTGTGGTGGTAGTGGTGTGGTGTGGTGGTGTGGTGGTAGTGGTGGTAGTGGTGGTAGTGGTGGTAGTGGTGGTAGTGGTTGTGGTGGTGGTGGTGTGGTGGTAGTGATGTGGTGGTAGTGGTGTAGTGGTGTGGTGGTAGTGGTGTGGTGGTAGTGGTGTGGTGGTAGTGGTGTGGTGGTAGTAGTGTGGTGGTAGTGGTGTGGTGGTGAGTGGTGTGGTGTGGTGGTGTGGGTGGTAGTGGGTGGTGAGTGGTGGTAGTGGTGGTAGTGGTGGTGAGTGGGTGTGGTGGTGTGGTGGTAGTAGTGTGGTGGTAGTGGTGTGGTGGTGTGGTGGTAGTGGTGTGGTGGTAGTGGTGTGGTGGTAGTGGTGTGGTGGTAGTGGTGGTAGTGGTAGTGGTGTGGTGTGGTGGTAGTGGTGTAGTGGTAGTGGTGTGGTGGTAGTGGTGTGGTGGTGTGGTGGTAGTGGTGTGGTGGTAGTGGTGTGGTGTGGTGGTGTGGTGGTAGTGGTGTGGTGGTAGTGGTGGTAGTAGAGTGGTGTAGTGGTGTGGTGGTAGTGGTGTGGTGGTAGTGGTGTGGTGTGGTGGTGTGGTGGTAGTGGTGTGGTGGTAGTGGTGGTAGTAGTGTGGTGGTAGTGGTGTGGTGGTAGTGGTGTGGTGGTGTGGTGGTAGTAGTGTGGTGGTAGTGGTGTGGTGGTAGTGGTGTAGTGGTAGTGGTGTGGTGGTGAGTGGTGTGGTGGTAGTGGTGTGGTGGTAGTAGTGTGGTGGTAGTGGTGAGTGAGTGGTGTGGTGAGTGGTAGTGGTGGTAGTGGTGTGGTGGTAGTGGTGTGGTGGTAGTGGTGTGGTGGTAGTGGTGTGGTGGTAGTGGTGTGGTGGTAGTGGTGTGGTGGTAGTAGTGTGGTGGTAGTGGTGTGGTGGTAGTAGTGTGGTGGTAGTGGTGTGGTGGTAGTGGTGTGGTGGTAGTGGTGGTAGTGGTGTGGTGGTAGTGGTAGTGTGGTGGTAGTAGTAGTGTGGTGGTAGTGGTGTGGTGGTAGTGGTGTAGTGGTAGTGGTGTGGTGGTAGTGGTGTGGTGGTAGTGGTGTGGTGGTAGTAGTGTGGTGGTAGTGGTGTGGTGGTAGTGGTGTGGTGGTAGTGGTGGTAGTGGTGTGGTGGTAGTGGTGTGGTGGTAGTGGTGTGGTGGTAGTGGTGTGGTGGTAGTGGTGTGGTGGTAGTAGTGTGGTGGTAGTGGTGTGGTGGTAGTAGTGTGGTGGTAGTGGTGTGGTGGTAGTAGTGTGGTGGTAGTGGTGTGGTGGTAGTGGTGTGGTGGTAGTGGTGGTAGTGGTGTGGTGGTAGTGGTGTGGTGGTAGTGGTGTGGTGGTAGTGGTGTGGTGGTAGTGGTGTGGTGGTAGTACTGTGGTGGTAGTGGTGTGGTGGTGTGGTGGTGTGGTGGTAGTGATGTGGTGGTAGTGGTGTGGTGGTAGTGATGTGGTGGTAGTGGTGTGGTGGTAGTGGTGTGGTGGTAGTAGTGTGGTGGTAGTGGTGTGGTGGTAGTGGTGTGGTGGTAGTGGTGTGGTGGTAGTAGTGTGGTGGTAGTGGTGTGGTGGTGTGGTGGTGTGGTGGTAGTGATGTGGTGGTAGTGGTGTGGTGGTAGTGGTGTGGTGGTAGTGGTGTGTTGTGAGGAGGAACTGGGTGATCTGTCTCTCTGTCTCTCTCTCTCAATTCAATTAAATGTAAGGGCTTTATTTCCATGGGAAACATATGTTTACATTGCCAAAGCAAGTGAAGTAGATAATAAACAGAAGTGAAATAAACAGTAAACATTACACTCATAAGAGATCCAAAAGACATTACAAATGTCATATTATGTCTATATACAGTGTTGTAACGATGTGCAAATAGTTAAAGTACAAAAGGGAAAATAAATAAACATAAATATGGGTTGTATTTACAATGGTGTTTGTTCTTCACTGGTTGCCCTTTTCTTGTGGCAACAGGTCACACATCTTGCTGCTCTGATGTCACACTGTGGTATTTCACCCAGTAGATATGAGAGTTTATCAAAATTGTATTTGTTTTCTAATTATTTGTGTGTCTGTGTAATCTGAGGGAAATTTGTGTCTCTAATATGGTCATACATTTGGCAGGAGGTTAGGAAGTGCAGCTCAGTTCCCACCTCATTTTGTGGGCAGTGGGCACATAGCTTGTCTTCTCTTCTCATTTCTTAATATTATTCAGTTCCTCTGGCTTTGATGCCTCATGATTGAGTATTGCTCTGTTCAAGTAGACTGTATTGCTCTGTTCAAGTTTGCTGTGGTCTGATAGAGGTGTCAGTGGGCTGACTGTGAACTATCTGAGAGACTCTGGGTTGAGGTCAGTGATAAAGTAGTCTACAGTACTACTGCCAAGAGATGAGCTATAGGTGTACCTACCATAGGAGTCCCCTCGAAGTCTACCATTAACTATGTACTGACCCAGCGTGCCACAGAGCTGCAGGAGTTGTGACCTGTTTTTGTTGGTTATGTTGTCCTAGTTGTGCCTAGGGGGGCATATGGGGGAAGGAAGGCTGTCACCTCCAGGCAGGTGTTTGTCCCCCTGTGTGCTGAGGGTCTCAGGTTCTTGTCCTGTTCTGGCATTTAGGTCGCCACAGACTAGTGCATGTCCCTGGGCCTGGAAATGATTGATTTCCCCCTCCAGGATGGAGAAGCTGTCTTCATTACAGTATGGGGATTCTAGTGGGGGGATATAGGTAGCGCACAGGAGGACATTTTTCTCTGTTGAGATAATTTCCTTTTGAATTTCTAGCCAAACGCAAAATGTTCCTGTTTTAACTAATTTAATAGAGTGGATTATGTCTGCTCTATACCAAACCCCCTGAGTCTCTTCCCTGTTTCCCACCTGGCAGTTTGGTGGATGGGACTACCAGCTCTCTGTAACCTAGAGGGCAACTAGTGGGTCTGTCTCCTCCATACCATGTTCCTTGTAGGATGACAATGTCTGTATTTCTGATTTCTTTGGTGAAGTCCACCTCTCTCCCTTCCTCTCTCCCCCTCCCCCTCCCTCCCTCCCTTCCTCTCTCTCTCTCTCTCTCTCTCTCTCTCTCTCTCTCTCTCTCTCCCTCTCCCTCTCTCTCTCCCCCTCCCTCCCTTCCTCTCTCTCTCTCTCTCCCCCTCCCTCCCTCCCTCCTTCCTCTCTCTCTCTCTCCCTCTCTCTCTCTCTCCCCCTCCCTTCCCTCTCTCTCTCCCTCCCTTCCCCTCCCTCTCTCTCTCTCTCTCTCTCTCTCTCTCTCTCTCTCTCTCTCTCTCTCTCTCTCTCTCTCTCTAGTGCTAGGTGGTGGTGGTCCCTCACCCTGCTGTCTCTATAGTGGAATGGGATGGCACCCTGCTGTCTCTATAGTGGAATGGGATGGCACCATGCTGTCTATATAGTGGAATGGGATGGCACCATGCTGTCTCTATAGTGGAATGGGATGGCACCATGCTGTCTATATAGTGGAATGGGATGGCACCATGCTGTCTCTATAGTGGAATGGGATGGCACCATGCTGTCTATATAGTGGAATGGGATGGCACCATGCTGTCTCTATAGTGGAATGGGATGGGACCATGCTGTCTCTATAGTGGAATGGGATGGCACCATGCTGTCTCTATAGTGGAATGGGATGGCACCATGCTGTCTCTATAGTGGAATGGGATGGCACCATGCTGTCTCTATAGTGGAATGGGATGGCACCATGCTGTCTCTATAGTGGAATGGGATGGCACCCTGCTGTCTCTATAGTGGAGATGGGATGGCACCATGCTGTCTCTATAGTGGAATGGGATGGCACCATGCTGTCTCTATAGTGGAATGGGATGGCACCATGCTGTCTCTATAGTGGAATGGGATGGCACCATGCTGTCTCTATAGTGGAATGGGATGGCACCATGCTGTCTCTATAGTGGAATAGGATAGCACCATGCTGTCTCTATAGTGGAATGGGATGGCACCATGCTGTCTCTATAGTGGAATGGGATGGCACCATGCTGTCTCTATAGTGGAATAGGATAGCACCATGCTGTCTCTATAGTGGAATGGGATGGGACCATGCTGTCTCTATAGTGGAATGGGATGGCACCCTGCTGTCTCTATAGTGAAATGGGATGGCACCATGCTGTCTCTATAGTGGAATAGGATGGCACCATGCTGTCTCTATAGTGGAATGGGATGGCACCATGCTGTCTCTATAGTGGAATGGGATGGCACCATGCTGTCTCTATAGTGGAAGGGGATGGCACCATGCTGTCTATATAGTGGAATGGGATGGCACCATGCTGTCTCTATAGCGGAATGGGATGGCACCATGCTGTCTCTATAGTGGAATGGGATGGCAGCATGCTGTCTCTATAGCGGAATGGGATGGCACCATGCTGTCTCTATAGTGGAATGGGATGGCACCAAGCTGTCTCTATAGCGGAATGGGATGGCACCCTGCTGTCTCTATAGCGGAATGGGATGACACCATGCTGTCTCTATAGCGGAATGGGATGGCACCATGCTGTCTCTATAGCGGAATGGGATGGCACCATGCTGTCTCTATAGCGGAATGGGATGGCACCATGCTGTCTCTATAGTGGAATGGGATGGCACCATGCTGTCTCTATAGTGGAATGGGATGGCACCATGCTGTCTCTATAGTGGAATGGGATGGCACCCTGCTGTCTCTATAGCGGAATGGGATGGCACCATGCCATGTCTTTCCTTACTCTCCTGTTCTAAGTGGTTTTATCTTCATACATGTATTTTATACAGTGTGTCTGCCTGGACAGTGTATAAGCCAGCCTGGTCCTGACTCAGCCTCCTAGGCCCCGTCATGCCTGTACCAACACTACAGGCAGTTACTGAGTCTGACTTAGAACAGCTCTGTTCTACCCACTTCAGACTCACCACAAGTACTAATCCGAAGCCTCTTATACGGCAACAGCCACGCAAGGCAAAGAGAATTTATTCAGGATTAGAATCTAAAAAGTAGGGTTTTGCGAGTCAGTCCCGCAGTTGTTGCATTCCAAACATGGCCTTGAAAGAAATGCTGTGCTGTTAATTTGACTTGATATTGGGGGGGTATTCTGACAACATGTCCCAGTTACGCTGCTGAGACATAACTTTACACTGTCAAACTCCTGTCAAAGATCCTATTCATGTCAAACCCCTGTCAAAGATCCTGTTTCTGTCAAACTCCTGTCAAAGATCCTGTTTCTGTCAAAGTCCTGTCAAAGATCCTGTTTCTGTCAAACTCCTGTCAAAGATCCTGTTTCTGTCAAACTCCTGTCAAAGATCCTGTTTCTGTCAAACTCCTGTCAAAGATCCTGTTTCTGTCAAACTCCTGTCAAAGATCCTGTTTCTGTCAAACTCCTGTCAAAAGATCCTGTTTCTGTCAAACTCCTGTCAAAGATCCTGTTTTTGTCAAACTCCTGTCCAAAGATCCTGTTTTTGTCAAACTCCTGTCAAAGATCCTGTTTCTGTCAAACTCCTGTCAAAGATCCTGTTTCTGTCAAACTCCTGTCAAAGATCCTGTTTCTGTCAAACTCCTGTCAACGATCCTGTTTCTGTCAAACTCCTGTCAAAGATCCTGTTTCTGTCAAACTCCTGTCAAAGATCCTGTTTCTGCCAAACTCCTGTCAAAGATCCTGTTTCTGTCAAACTCCTGTCAAAGATCCTGTTTCTGTCAAACTCCTGTCAAAGATCCTGTTTCTGTCAAACTCCTGTCAGCTTGATCCTGTTTCTGTCAAACTCCTGTCAAAGATCCTGTTTCTGTCAAACTCCTGTCAAAGATCCTATTTCTGTCAAACTCCTGTCAAAGATCCTGTTTCTACCAAATAAATACAAGTAGAAGGATGGCCATACTCCAGACAGATTATGGGGAGACAATGTCCAAGAGTCCTAGATTTTGGGAGGCCGAAGCCGACATGTCCAATACAGCATGTCTCACTCTTGCCGACATGTCATCTGTACGTATCGACAATGAAAAGTAGCAGGGAGGCACTGATCTCTCTCTTTCCCTTTGCTGTGGTCATCGGGCTGTGTCTCCTTCTCTGGTAATAGAGAGGCACTGACACACAGACAGGAAGACAGGGCAGTAGCGCTGTCATGCCATGACTAGGAGTGACATTGCACAGGGTCAACTTTGGGTCAGGGGTATTTTCCTCCTCCTGCTGCTCCCTAGCTCTCTCTCTCTCTCTCTCTCTCTCTCTCTCTCTCTCCTCTCTCTCTCTCTCCATCTCTCTCTCTCTCTCTCTCTCTCTCTCTCTCTCTCTCCTCTCCCCCCTCTCTCCCCCCCTCTCTCTCTCTGGCTCTCTCTTTCTCTCTCTGGTCCTCTATCCATTCATTATTCTGCAGATAACTACATAAACAGCTCTGGTCCTCTATCCAATCATTATCTCTGCAGATAACTACATAAACAGCTCTGGTCCTCTATCCAATCATTATCTCTGCAGATAACTACATAAACAGCTCTGGTCCTCTATCCATTCATTATCTCAGTAGATAACTACATAAACAGTTCTGGTCCTCTATCCATTCATTATCTCTGCAGATAACTACATAAACAGCTCTGGTCCTCTATCCATTCATTATCTCAGTAGATAACTACATAAACAGATCTGGTGCTATATCCATTCATTATCTCTGCAGATAACTACATAATCAGCTCTGGTCCTCAATCCATTCATTATCTCAGCAGATAAAACATAAACAGCTCTGGTCCTCTATCCATTCATTATCTCAGCAGATAACTACATAAACAGCTCTGGTCTTCTATCCATTCATTATCCCAGTAGATAAGTAGATAAACAGCTCTGGTCTTCTATCCATTCATTATCTCAGTAAATAACTACATAAACAGCTCTGGTCTTCTATCCATTCATTATCCCAGTAGATAAGTAGATACACAGCTCTGGTCTTCTATCCATTCATTATCTCAGTAGATAACTACATAAACAGCTCTGGTCCTCTATCCATTCATTATCCCAGTAGATAAGTAGATAAACAGCTCTGGTCTTCTATCCATTCATTATCTCTGCAGATAACTACATAATCAGCTCTGGTCCTCTATCCATTCATTATCTCAGCAGATAACTACATAAACAGCTCTGGTCCTCTATCCATTCATTATCTCAGCAGTAGTAGCAGCAGCATACAGTACAGTATAATACAAATAAATCCTGACCTGCTTGAATCTAGCTATCTAACACTATCTAATACACAATACACTACACTATCTAATACACAGTACACACCACTATCTAGTACACAGTACACACCACTATCTAATACACAGTACACACCACTATCTAATACACAGTACACACCACTATCTAATACACAGTACACAACACTATCTAATACACAGTACACTACACTATCTAATACACAGTACACACCACTATCTAATACACAGTACACTACACTATCTAATACACAGTACAGTACACTACAGTACACTATACTACTGTACACTATAGTACAGTACACTATCTAATACACAGCACACTACAGCACACTATACTAATGTACACTATAGTACAGTACACTATCTAATACACAGTACACTACAGTACACTACAGTACAGTATCTAATACACACTACAGTACAGTACACTACAGTACAGTATATAATACACACTACACTACAGTACAGTATCTAATACACACTACAGTACACTACAGTACAGTATATAATACACACTACACTACACTACACTACAGTACAGTATATAATACACAGTACACTACAGTACACTACAGTACAGTATATAATACACACTACAGTACACTACAGTACAGTATATAATACAAACTACACTACAGTACAGTATCTAATACACACAGTACACTACAGTACATTATCTAATACACACAGTACACTACAGTACAGTACACTACAGTACAGTATATAATACACAGTACACTACAGTACACTACAGTACAGTATATAATACACACTACACTACAGTACACTACAGTACAGTATATAATACACACTACACTACAGTACAGTATCTAATACACATTCAGAATGGTCTCAGGCAGTCTGCTAGAGGACTACTAGGAAGAGGCCGTCCCATACACGCAATCACTGTCTTATAGGCTCTCTCCTTTGAGGAATTAGACCGAGTTAATCATGTCTGAATCCACAGAACTCAATAAGAGCTCTCTCTGTGAGCCAACACAGACAGACATTAATAATTGATGAAGGAGTCGGCAGAAGGAAAGAGAGAGAGAGAGAGAGAGAGAGAGAGAGAGAGATGGAGAGAGAGAGAGAGAGAGAGAGAGAGATGGAGAGAGAGAGAGAGAGAGAGAGAGAGAGAGAGAGAGAGAGAGAGAGAGAGAGAGAGAGAGAGAGAGAGATGGAGAGAGAGAGAGAGAGAGAGAGAGAGAGAGAGAGAGAGAGAGAGAGAGAGAGAGAGAGAGAGAGAGAGAGAGAGAGAGAGAGAGAGAGAGAGAGAGAGAGAGAGAGAGAGAGAGAGAGAGAGAGAGAGAGAGAGAGAGAGAGAGAGAGAGAGAGAGAGAGAGAGAGAGAGAGAGAGAGAGAGAGAGAGAGAGAGAGAGAGAGAGAGAGATGGAGAGAGAGAGAGAGAGAGAGAGAGAGAGAGAGAGAGAGAGAGAGAGAGAGAGAGAGATGGAGAGAGAAAGAGAGAGAGAGAGAGAGAGAGAGAGAGGAAGATAGGAGAGAGACTCAGTGGTTTATAACTGTGTTTCAGACGAGGAGTGTATATATGTATATTGCACTTTTGAAAACAATTAATGTTCTGTTTCATATGTTACATTTGTTTGTCCTAAATGAATCACCAATGTAAATACAGTTGTGCTTTTTAATACCATATTACATATGTGGGCGGCAGGTAGCCTAGTGGTTAGAGTGTTGGACTTGTAACCGGAGGGTTGCAAGTTTGAATCCCAGAGCTGACAAGGTAAAAATCTGTCGTTCTGCCCCCTGAACAAGGCAGTTAACCCACTGTTCCCTGGGCGCCGTGGATGTCGATTAAAGGCAGCCCCGCACCTCTCTGATTCAGAGGTTGGGTTAAATGCGGAAGAACACATTTCAGTTGAAGGCATTCGGTTGTACAACTGACTAATAACGGTGACTTTGACTTTGATATTCAATATTACAATACATATTAAAAGGTTGTTTCTATTGTCTTGCCCTCTCTCTAGTGAAGTGTTCTACATCACACTCTTCCTCCCTCCTCTACCTCATCCTTTCTCCGTTCCTCTCCTCACGAGGCGAGTAGCGGGCAGCGGCGTGGGCATGGCATTTCTACCCATGATGCACGACGGCAGGCAGCTGTGCGGCAGCAGCCCGGGAGACTGTGGCAGTTTCTCAAATGGTGCCCTATTCCCTACATTCCCTTAGGGCCCTGGTCAAAAGTAGTGCGCTACAGTATATAGGGAATAGGGTGCCGTTTAGGACGCAGTCTCTGGCAGCAACATAACAGCAGGCTGCTGTAACACTGAGCATATGGGAGGAGTGTGTGTCTATGAGCTGGTGTGTTCCTGACTACCAGGATATCAATCACAGGGCTGTGTGAAAGGTGTGAGGGGTAATGCTTAGTCACCTTTAATTACAACTAGGACGTTGTTAGGGAGACTGTGGTGACTGTCTGTGCTGACTGTCTGTGGTGACTCTGTGATGACTGTCTGTGATGACTGTGGTGACTGTCTATAGCGACTGTCTATGGCGACTGTCTGAGGTGACTGTCTGTGCTGACTGTCTGTGATGACTGTCTGAGGTGACTGTCTGTGGTGACTGTCTGTGCTGACTATGTGGTGACTGTCTGTGGTGACTCAGTGGTGACTGTCTGTGCTGACTGTCTGTGCTGACTATGTGATGACTGTCTGTGCTAACTATGTGGTGACTGTCTGTGGTGACTCAGTGGTGACTGTCTGTGCTGACTGTCTGTGGTGACTATGTGGTGACTGTCTGTGCTGACTATGTGATGACTGTCTGTGCTGACTATGTGGTGACTGTCTGTTCTGACTATGTGGTGACTGTCTGTGGTGACTGTCTGTGCTGACTGTCTGTGGTGACTGTCTGTGCTGACTATGTGGTGACTGTCTGTGCTGACTGTCTGTGGTGACTGTCTGTGGTGACTCAGTGGTGACTGTCAGTGGATTCGCCCTCTGCTAAGTGGAGAGGAGAGAGCTACACTACCCAGGAGTAGGTCTAGTCTGGAGTAGGTCTAGTCTGGAGTAGGTCTAGTCTGGAGTAAGTCTAGTCTGGAGTAGGTCTAGTCTGGAGTAGGTCTAGTCTGGAGTAAGTCTAGTCTGGAGTAGGTCTAGTCTGCATTAGTCTGGAGTAGGTCTAGTCTGGAGTAGGTCTAGTCTGAAGTAGGTCTAATCTGGAGTAAGTCTAGTCTGGAGTAGGTCTAGCCTGGAGTAGGTCTAGTCTGGAGTAGGTCTAGTCTGCATTAGTCTGGAGTAGGTCTAGTCTGCAGTAGGTCTAGTCTGGAGTAGGTCTAGTCTGGAATAGGTCTAGCCTGGAGTAGGTCTAGTCTGGAGTAGGTCTAGCCTGGAGTAGGTCTAGTCTGGAGTAGGTCTAGTCTGCATTAGTCTGGAGTAGGTCTAGTCTGCAGTAGGTCTAGTCTGGAGTAGGTCTAGCCTGGAATAGTTCTAGCCTGGAGTAGGTCTAGTCTGCATTAGTCTGGAGTAGGTCTAGTCTGGAGTAGGTCTAGCCTGGAGTAGGTCTAGCCTGGAGTAGATCTAGTCTGCATTAGGCTGGAGTAGGTCTAGTCTGGAGTAGGTCTAGTCTGGAGTAGGTCTAGTCTGCATTAGTCTGGAGTAGGTCTAGTCTGGAGTAGGTCTAGTCTGGAGTAGGTCTAGTCTGGAGTAGGTCTAGTCTGCATTAGTCTGGAGTAGGTCTAGTCTGGAGTAGGTCTAGTCTGGAGTAGGTCTAGTCTGCATTAGTCTGGAGTAGGTCTAGTCTGGAGTAGGTCTAGTCTGGAGTAGGTCTAGTCTGGAGTAAGTCTAGTCTGGAGTAGGTCTAGTCTGGAGTAGGTCTAGTCTGGAGTAGGTCTAGGCTGGAGTAGGTCTAGTCTGCATTAGTCTGGAGTAGGTCTAGCCTGGAATATGTCTAGCCTGGAGTAGTCTGGATTAGGTCTAGTCTGGAGTAATCTGGAGTAGGTCTAGTGTGAAGTAGGTCTAGTCTGGAGTAGGTATAGTCTGGAGTAGTCGAGTAGGTCTAGTCTGGAATATGTCTAGCCTGGAGTAGTCTGGAGTAGGTCTAGTCTGGAGTAAGTCTACTCTGGAGTAGTCTGGAGTAGGTCTAGTCTGGAGTAGTCTGGAGTAGGTATAGTCTGGAGTAGTCTGGAGTAAGTTTACTCTGGAGTAGTCTGGAGTAGGTCTAGTCTGTAGTAGTCTGGAGTAGGTCTAGTCTGGAATATGTCTAGCCTGGAGTTGTCTGGAGTAGGTCTAGTCTGGAGTAGTCTGGAGTAGGTGTAGTCTAGAGTAGGTCTAGTCTGGAGTAGGTCTAGCCTGGAGTAGAGAGTGACTAGTTATCCTGGCAAGGTGTAGGAGAGAACTACCCTTGAGAAGGGGAGAGCATGAATGGACCTACATGGGAGAGAGCGACTAGTTATCCTGCATGGTAGAGCTGTCATGTTATTATGGGTAAACTGGGCAGTGCACTGTAGAGGACATCCATCACCAAGGGGTTCCACTGGCACTACAGCTGGCACCATGCCCAGACCAGCCCTCCCCCTCTGCCGCTGGCCTGGCTCCCTCTGTCTGTGTGCCACCCATAGAAACTTCCCTCTGTAGCTTGAATACCAGGCATCCGCTGACAAAGAAACTGAGATTAGACACACTCTAGCAGGCACACCTCCTCTGGCTCTCTCTCTCTCTCTCTACCTGGCTCTCTCTACCTCACCATTTTACATGGCTCTCTCTCTACCTGGCTCTCTCTCTACCTGGCTCTCTCACTACCTGGCTCTCTCACTACCTGGCTCTCTCACTACCTGGCTCTCTCTCTACCTGGTTCTCTCACTACCTGGCTCTCTCACTACCTGGCTCTCTCACTACCTGGCTCTCTCTCTACCTGGCTCTCTCTCTACCTGGCTCTCTCACTACCTGGCTCTCTCACTACCTGGCTCTCTCTCTACCTGGCTCTCTCTTCACCAAGGTCTCTCTCTACCTGGCGCTCTCCACCTGGCTCTCTCACTACCTGGCTCTCTCCACCTGGCTCTCTCACTACCTGGCTCTCTCTCCACCAGGCTCTCTCACTACCTGGCTCTCTCACTACCTGGCTCTCTCTCTACCTGGCTCTCTCTCTACCTGGCTCTCTCCTCACCTGGATCTCTCACTACCTGGCTCTCTCACTACCTGGCTCTCTCATTACCTGGCTCTCTCTCCACCTGGCTCTCTCCACCTGGCTCTCTCACTACCTGGCTCTCTCACTACCTGGCTCTCTCACTACCTGGCTCTCTCTCTACCTGGCTCTCTCTATACCTGCCTCTCTCTATACCTGGCTCTCTCTATACCTGCCTCTCTCTCTACCTGGCTCTCTCTATACCTGGTTCTCTCTCTCTACCTGCCTCTCTCTCTCTCTACCTGGCTCTCTCTATACCTGGCTCTCTCACTACCTGGCTCTCTCTATACCTGCCTTTCTCTCTACCTGCCTCTCTCTCTACCTGGCTCCCTCCCTACCTGGCTCTCTCAACCTGTCTTTTCTACCTGGCTCTTCTGGCTGTCTCCCTGTCTTGTGTGCCACCCTGGGAAGCTTGGCTTCTGTATCCTGAATCCTGGAGCCCAGACCCAGCCTTTTAGACTACCATGTCTACTGCACCTTGTCCCTAGCTTGGATTCCATAGCCTGGATTCCATAGCCTGGATCATGGTCCTGTAGACTACACTGAGACTAGACACTCTATCAGGCTACACTCACAAGCTTTCTCCCTCAAGGACACACACTGTAAACCACCCTTCTGTCATAAAGTTACACCCTCTTCAGAATGACAACATTGTAAAGATACTTAAGCCATATTTAGGTCATTTCTCAAGTATTTCTTGGGGATTTCAAGTACCATCGTCTAATTGCAACATTATTCAGATCATTGACCATTTCTAAGTATTCTTAATGCGTCTCCCAACAGCCCCTTTTCCAGTTTTGGGAATGCCAGGTTTGGGAATGCCAGGTTTGGGAATGCCAGGTTTGGCACTTGGCTGGAGTGCTGCAGCAAGGGAATGCCAGATCTGGGCATGGAATGAGGATTTCTATCAACAGTTTGCTCTGAACTGGCTCTCAGTCTCAGCGCTGCATATCAACATTAACAACATGACATACTGCACAGTGTGAAGTCACTAGAGAGAGAGAGATAGGTGAAGTCACTAGAGAGAGAGAGATAGGTGAAGTCACTAGAAAGAGAGAGATAGGTGAAGTCACTAGAGAGAGAGATGATAGGTGAAGTCACTAGAGAGAGAGAGATAGGTGAAGTCACTAGAGAGAGAGAGATAGGTGGAAGTCACTAGAGAGAGAGTGATGGGTGAAGTCACTAGAGAGAGAGAGATAGAGTGAAGTCACTAGAGAGAGAGAGAGATGGTGAAGTCACTAGAGAGAGAGATAGGTGAAGTCACTAGAGAGAGAGAGATAGGTGAAGTCACTAGAGAGAGAGAGATAGGTGAAGTCACTAGAGAGAGAGAGATAGGTGAAGTCACTAGAGAGAGAGAGAGATAGGTGAAGTCACTAGAGAGAGAGAGAGATAGGTGAAGTCACTAGAGAGAGAGAGATAGGTGAAGTCACTAGAGAGAGAGAGATAGGTGAAGTCACTAGAGAGAGAGAGAGATAGGTGAAGTCACTAGAGAGAGAGAGATAGGTGAAGTCACTAGAGAGAGAGAGATAGGTGAAGTCACTAGAGAGAGAGAGATAGGTGAAGTCACTAGAGAGAGAGAGAGATAGGTGAAGTCACTAGAGAGAGAGAGATAGGTGAAGTCACTAGAGAGAGAGAGATAGGTGAAGTCACTAGAGAGAGAGAGATAGGTGAAGTCACTAGAGAGAGAGAGATAGGTGAAGTCACTAGAGAGAGAGAGAGATAGGTGAAGTCACTAGAGAGAGAGATAGGTGAAGTCACTAGAGAGAGAGATAGGTGAAGTCCCTAGAAAGAGATAGGTGAAGTCACTAGAGAGAGAGAGAGATAGGTGAAGTCACTAGAGAGAGAGAGATAGGTGAAGTCACTAGAGAGAGAGATAGGTGGAAGTCACTAGAGAGAGAGAGATAGGTGAAGTCACTAGAAAGAGAGAGAGATAGGTGAAGTCACTAGAGAGAGAGAGATAGGTGAAGTCACTAGAGAGAGAGAGATAGGTGAAGTCACTAGAAATAGATAGGTGAAGTCACTAGAGAGAGAGAGAGATAGGTGAAGTCACTAGAAAGAGATAGGTGAAGTCACTAGAGAGAGATAGGTGAAGTCACTAGAGAGAGAGAGATAGGTGAAGTCACTAGAGAGAGAGATAGGTGGAAGTCACTAGAGAGAGAGAGAGATGGGGTGGAAGTCACTAGAGAGAGAGAGAGATAGGTGAAGTCACTAGAGAGAGAGTGATAGGTGGAAGTCACTAGAGAGAGAGAGAGATAGGTGGAAGTCACTAGAGAGAGAGAGATAGAGTGAAGTCACTAGAGAGAGAGATGAGGTGGAAGTCACTAGAGAGAGAGAGATAGGTGAAGTCACTAGAGAGAGAGAGATAGGTGAAGTCACTAGAGAGAGAGAGATAGGTGAAGTCACTAGAGAGAGAGATAGGTGGAAGTCACTAGAAAGAGAGAGATAGGTGGAAGTCACTAGAGAGAGAGAGATAGGTGAAGTCACTAGAGAGAGAGATAGGTGAAGTCACTAGAGAGAGAGAGATAGGTGAAGTCACTAGAGAGAGAGAGATAGGTGAAGTCACTAGAGAGAGAGAGAGATAGGTGAAGTCACTAGAGAGAGAGAGAGATAGGTGAAGTCACTAGAAAGAGAGAGATAGGTGAAGTCACTAGAGAGAGAGAGATAGGTGAAGTCACTAGAGAGAGAGAGATAGGTGAAGTCACTAGAGAGAGAGAGAGATAGGTGAAGTCACTAGAGAGAGAGATTAGGTGAAGTCACTAGAGAGAGAGAGAGATAGGTGAAGTCACTAGAGAGAGAGAGATAGGTGAAGTCACTAGAGAGAGAGATAGGTGAAGTCCCTAGAAAGAGATAGGTGAAGTCACTAGAGAGAGAGAGAGATAGGTGAAGTCACTAGAGAGAGAGAGATAGGTGAAGTCACTAGAGAGAGAGAGATAGGTGAAGTCACTAGAGAGAGAGATAGGCAAAGTCACTAGAAAGAGAGAGAGATAGGTGAAGTCACTAGAGAGAGAGAGATAGGTGAAGTCACTAGAGAGAGAGAGATAGGTGAAGTCACTAGAAATAGATAGGTGAAGTCACTAGAGAGAGAGAGATAGGTGAAGTCACTAGAAAGAGATAGGTGAAGTCACTAGAGAGAGATAGGTGAAGTCACTAGAGAGAGAGAGATAGGTGAAGTCACTAGAGAGAGAGAGATAGGTGAAGTCACTAGAAATAGATAGGTGAAGTCACTAGAGAGAGAGAGATAGGTGAACATAATATTAACACAGCATGTAGTGTTGGTCCCATGTTTCATGAGCTGAAATAAGATATTTCTGAAAATGTTAATACGTACAAAAAGCTTATTTCTCTCAAATTTTGTGCACAAATGTGTTTCCATCCCCGTTAGTGAGCATTTCTTCTTTGTCAAGATAATCCATCCACCTGACAGGTGTGGCATATCAATAAGATGATTAAACAGCATGGTCATTACACAGGTGCACCTTGTGCTGGGGACAATAAAAGGCCACTCTAATATGTGCAGTTTTATCACACAACACAATGCCACAGATGTTTCAAGTTTTGAGGGAGGGTGCAATTGCATTGCTGAATTTAGGAATGTCCACCAGAGCTGTTGCCAGATAATTGAATGTTCATGTCTCTACCGTAAGCCGCCTCCAATGTCGTTTTAGAGAATTTGGCAGTACGTCCAACCGGCCTCACAACCGCAGACCACGTGTAACCACGCCAGCCCAGGACCTCCACATCCGTATCTCTCTCTCCCGCAACTTCACACAGCCATTGAAGAGGAGTGGGGACAACATTCCACAGGCCACAATCAACAGCCTGATCAACTCTATGTGAAGGAGATGTGTCGCGCTGCATGAGGCAAATGGTGGTCACACCAGATGCTGACTGGTTTTCTGATCCACGCCCCTACCTATTTTAAAGGTATCTGTGACCAACAGATCCATATCTGTATTCCCAGTCATGTGAAATCCATAGATTAGGGCCTAATGAATGTATTTCAATTGACTGATTTCCTGTAACTCAGTAAAATCTTTGAAATTGTTGCATGTTGTGTTTTTATGATATGTAGATTACGGTTCCATTGTGCTGGACCAATCACAAAAGTAGTTCCATTGTGCTGGACCAATCACAAACGTAGTTCCATTGTGATGGACCAATCACCATCTCTCTCTCTCCTTCAGTGGTAGTGTAGAAACAAAAAGTTGGTGCCGTAACCTTTAGTAACTAGCTGTGTTTGATGGACCAATCACAGAGATACTGTGACGAGATCCTGAGGAGGAGGACTTGTAATTACCTACAGCGGGATGACTCAGAGGAAGACATACATTATAGGACAGAGTACACAGCAAACACATGACTGTATGAATCCGTGGAACAGTACAGGACAGAGTACACAGCAGGTACATGACTGTATGAATCAGAGGAACAGTACAGGACAGAGTACACAGCAGGTACATGACTGTATGAATCCGTGGAACAGTACAGGACAGAGTACACAGCAGGTACATGACTGTATGAATCAGAGGAACAGTACAGGACAGAGTACACAGCAGGTACATGACTGTATGAATCAGAGGAACAGTACAGGACAGAGCCCACTGACTGGACATCGCTGTGGCTTGAGGAACCTGAGCACCGCTGCAGCCCAACGCATATCGGCCTCTACAGGTTGACACAGGATCTCTTTAAATGACCAGACAGGATCTCTTTAAATGACCAGACAGGGTCTCTTTAAATGACCAGACAGGGTCTCTTTAAATGACCAGACAGGATCTCTTTAAATGACCAGACAGGGTCTCTTTAAATGACCAGACAGGATCTCTTTAAATGACCAGACAGGATCTCTTTAAATGACCAGACAGGATCTCTTTAAATGACCAGACAGGGTCTCTTTAAATGACCAGACAGGGTCTCTTTAAATGACCAGACAGGATCTCTTTAAATGACCAGACAGGGTCTCTTTAAATGACCAGACAGGATCTCTTTAAATGACCAGACAGGATCTCTTTAAATGACCAGACAGGGTCTCTTTAAATGACCAGCTTAAGACCTGGAGGGGAAGGCTTTAACAAGCTTCAACAAGCCCAATTAATTAAGAGAAGAGAGGATTTACCAGTATGTAATTAAGGTCTCTAGCTGAGGAAGGACAGCAGTAGAGAAGGGCAGCTATGTGTTCGTCCCAAATGGCACCCTATTCACAACACAGGGCCCATAGGGCTCTGGTCAGAAGTAGTGCACTATGTAGGGAATAGGGTGTAATTTGTGACACAGCCATGGACAACACAGTACCTGCACTGCACCCTTGCTATTTAATTAACCCCTGTGACACAGAGTCCCACAGAGTCCCACAGAGTCCCACCGGTTGGCTGTTTCAAAGCACCGGCCGGGTGATTCAGAGAGATGAAAAGACTTCCTGTTGCTCCAGCCTATTGTCATCCAGGGGTTTACACAGGAAGTACGAGGTTCTGCTCTGTGGAAGTGGACCCATGGAGGGAAGGTTATACCATATTATCTAGATAAACAGTTCATTACAACGGGTTAAAACAACTCCTTGATTATTTTTTAATCAATTATTTAACCTGGTCTGGGGTTAAAACTCCTTGAAACTCCTCCATGTCTTGATCCATCCAATAAATTGAATTTCTGCTACACTAAAAGTTAAGTTTACAATCCATAGTGAATGGACATGTCTGTCTGGTATGAACTAACAACGTATTGTCGTTCTTCTATCAAGGCGGCGTGTCTTTTCATCTCTCCAGGTAATACAACACGAAAACTAGGAACATGTCATTTATCTTTACTGAGGTTACAGCGTGGCTTGAGCCGCCCATGTTCAGCTACGCTAAATAGGCCTAAACTGAACTTGATTATAATCGAGCCATAATAAAGATGTCTCTTTACTATGGGGGAAGCAGACTAGGACCAACACCCGGGGCTCATGTGCCCATTGTTAATTATATGAGCCTGCTTGCTAAGAGTAACACTGACCAGAGTGAACCGTAGCTAGCTTTGTGTCAGGGAGGCTATAAACACACATAGACATTGGGTGGTTTCTGAAAACGTGTTAAAATCTATATTTTATTTCCTTTGCGAAGCCTCTAATATGAACGCTCTTTTCTGTGGCAGAGAAAATATCGATCACTTGTAGACTAGTATCACAACACTATCAGTCCAAAGGAGGAGAGAGAGTAGAGAAATGACAGGAGAGGAGAGGAGAGGAGAGGAGAAGAGAGGAGAGGAGGAGGAGAGGAGAGAGAGGAGAGAGAGGAGAGAGAGGAGAGATGAGAGGATATTGGAGAGAGAGGAGATAAGAAGAGAGAGGAGGAGGAGGAGAGAGGAGATGAAAGCAGAGGAGCGAGAGGAGAGACAGGAGATAGGGGAGAGGAGAGCAGAGGAGCGAGAGGAGAAAAGAGGAGAGGAGAGAGAGGTAGGGAGAGAGAGGAGGTAGAGAAGAGTAGAGAGAGGACAGAAGAGGAGCGGAGAGAAGAAGAGAGAGAGGAGAGAGAGGACAGAAGAGGAGCGGAGAGAAGAAGAGAGAGAGGCAAGAGAGGACAGAAGAGGAGCGGAGAGAAGAAGAGAGAGAGGCGAGAGAGGACAGAAGAGGAGCGGAGAGAAGAAGAGAGAGAGGCGAGAGAGGACAGAAGAGGAGCGGAGAGAAGAAGAGAGAGAGGCGATAGAGGACAGAAGAGGAGCGGAAAGAAGAAGAGAGAGAGGAGAGAGAGGACAGAAGAGGAGCGGAGAGAAGAAGAGAGAGAGGCGATAGAGGACAGGAGAGAGGGTAGTTGCGTGAGTTGACAAATATAGCTAACATTTTGTGACACTAGCACTGGCCGAGGGGAACTTGACCAGCGAGCAGAAGGGAATGGCTCCTACATTAGTGGCAGCCTCAGAGACCTTTGTGTTTCTAAATATTTATGTTGAGGAGTAAACACACGTCAACTCTGATCTGTAGCTGGCAGTGGAAGTGTGTGTGTGTGTGTGTGTTTCTGGCAATACTGTAGCCACGAGGCTAGGAGCTGCTGAGCTGCTCAGAGAGAGAGAGAGAGGACTCACTGATACATGTCCTTAGTCTCGTCTCCTCCAATCAACATCTAGGATCATGGGCATGTCCTTACTCTCCTCCAATCAACATGTACGATCAAGGGCATGTCTTTAGTCTCCTCCAATCAACATCTAGGATCATGGGCATGTCCTTACTCTCCTCCAATCAACATGTACGATCAAGGGCATGTCTTTACTCTCCTCCAATCAACATCTAGGATCATGGGCATGTCCTTACTCTCCTCCAATCAACATGTATGCGATCAAGGGCATGTCTTTAGTCTCCTCAATCAACATCTAGGATCATGGGCATGTCCTTACTCTCCTCCAATCAACATGTACGATCAAGGGCATGTCTTTACTCTCCTCCAATCAACATCTAGGATCATGGGCATGTCCTTACTCTCCTCCAATCAACATGTACAATCAAGGGCATGTCTTTAGTCTCCTCCAATCAACATCTAGGATCATGGGCATGTCCTTACTCTCCTCCAATCAACATGTACGATCAAGGGCATGTCTTTAGTCTCCTCCAATCAACATCTAGGATCATGGGCATGTCCTTACTCTCCTCCAATCAACATGTACGATCAAGGGCATGTCCGTAGTCTCCTCCAATCAACATCTAGGATCATGGGCATGTCATTAGTCTCCTCCAATCAACATCTAGGATCATGGGCATGTCCTTAGTCTCCTCCAATCATCTGTACTGACCTCGCCTTCTGGATGATAGCGGGGTGAACAGGCAGTGGCTCGGGTGGTTGTTGTCCTTGATGCTCTTTTTGGCCTTCCTGTGACATCGGGTGGTGTCGGTGTCCTGGAGGGCAGGTAGTTTACCCCCGGTGATGCGTTGTGCAGACCTCACTACCATCTGGAGAGCCTTACGGTTGTGGGCGGAGCAGTTGCCGTACCAGGCGGTGATACAGCCCGACAGGATGCTCTCGATTGTGCATCTGTAGAAGTTTGTGAGTGTTTTTGGTGACAAGCCGAATTTCTTCAGCCTCCTGAGGTTGAAGAGGCGCTGTTGTGCCTTCCTCACCACGCTGTCTGTGTGGATGGACCATTTCAGTTTGTCCGTGATGTGTACGCCGAGGAACTTAAAACTTTCCACCTTCTCCTCTACTGTCCCGTCGATGTGGATAGGGGGGTGCTCCCTCTGCTGTTTCCTGAAGTCCACGATCATCTCCTTTGTTTTGTTGACGTTGAGTGAGAGGTTCTTTTCCTGACACCACACTCCGAGGGCCCTCACCTCCTCCCTGTAGGCCGTCTCGTCATTGTTGGTAATCAAGTCCACTACTGTTGTGTCGTCTGCAACCTTGATGATTGAGTTGGAGGCGTGCTTGGCCACGCAGTCGTGGGTGAACAGGGAGTACAGGAGGGGGCTGAGCATGCACCCTTGTGGGGCCCCTGTATTTAAGATCAGCGTAGTGGACATGTTGTTTCCTACCTTCACCACCTGGGGGCGGCCCGTCAGAAAGTCCAAGACCCAATTGCACAGGGCGGGGTTCAGACCCAGGGCCTTAAGCTTAATGATGAGCTTGGAGGGTACTATGGTGTTGAATGCTGAGCTGTAGTCAATGAACAGCATTCTTACAGAGGTATTGAAATGTCTGAAACTTCGAAATTTGACGTTTGAGAAACATGGATGAACGTCTAATTCTGACGTGAGACTGTGAGAGCTGGTTGCTGTTATCTCTCAACCTCAACACACACACACACACACACACACACACACACACACACACACACACACACACACACACACACACACACACACAAACACACACAACCTCAATAAACACCCTAAACACATTACGGCCCTGTCATAACAGCTGGGACGAAAAGGATGCATCAGACAAACAAGGCCAAGTGAAAACACATTTCCCCTCTCAGAGGGAGGAAAGGAGGCACGAACAGCTTCCTCGGTTTAGCCCAAACTGTTCACAAACCATCAGGCTTCCTACTCACTACATACTGTATCTGGCCTTAATCACACACTTACTGTACATAATGTGTACACAAGATACTGTCTGTCCCATAATCCCATAATGACAAAGCAAAAAACTAGTTTTTTTTTTACAAATGTTGCTAATTTATCAAATAAAAGAAATACGGAAATATCACCTTTACGTAAGTATTCAGTATTTACTCAGACCCTTTACTACTTTGTTGAAGCACCTTTGGCAGTGATTACAGCCTCGAGTTTTCTTGGGTATGACGCTACAAGCTTGGCACACCTGTATTTGGGGAGTTTCTCCCATTCTTCTCTGCAGATCCTCTCAAGCTCTGTCAGGTTGGATGGGGAGCGTTGCTGCACAGACATTTTCAGGTCTCTCCAGAGATGTTTGATCGGGTTCAAGTCCGGGCTCTGGCTGGGCCACTCAAGGACATTCAGAGACTTGTCCCGAAGCTACTCCTGCGTTGTCTCGGCTGTGTGCTTAGGGTCGTTGTCCTGTTGGAAGGTGAACCTTCGCCCCAGTCTGAGGTCCTGAGTGCTCTGGAGCAGGTTTTCATCAAGGATCTCTCTGATCTTGACTAGTCTCCCAGTCCCTGCCCGCTGAAAACATCCCCACAGCATGATGGTGCCACCCCCATGCTTCACCATAGGGATGGTGCCAGTTTTCCTCTTGGCATTAAGGCCAAAGAGTTCAATCTTGGTTTCATCAGACCAGAGAATCTTGTTCCTCATGGTCTGAGAGTCCTTTAGGTGCCTTTTGGCAAACTCCAAGC
>CM059793.1:2726800-2735078 GCA_030435695.1 Brachymystax lenok tsinlingensis
TCCCGTGAACACACCAGCCAGCTGGTCTCGCGATACTCTGAGAGTTCTGACACGCCAGGATGCCATCTGGGCCGGCAGCCTTGCAAGGGTTAACACATTTAAATGTTTTTCTCACATTGGCTGCCGGTGAAGGTGAGCCCGCGGGTTTGGTAGCCCGGGCCGTGTAATGGTGGCACTGCATTGTCCTCAAAGCGAGCAAATCAAGTTGTTTAGTTGGTCTGGGAACCCAGGAAGTCTCATGCAGTCCCGCGTGACGGGGCTGGTTTTCTTCTTTTGTAGTCCGTGATTGACTGTAGACCCTGCCACACATTCCTCTTGTGTCACGAGACCGTTGAATTGTGACTCTACTTTGTCTCTATATTGGTACTGGCTTAGCTTGTTTGATTGCCTTGCGGAGAGAGGAATAGCTACACTGTTTGTATTCAGTCATGTTTTCGGTAGCCTTAGCCTGGTTAAAAGCAGTGGATTCAGCGCTTTCAGTTTCTTGTTGAGATGCCGCCATCAATCCACGGTTTTCTGGTTGGGGAAGGTTTTAATGAGTAAGCTATGGGTACATTTGCATCACCCAATTAACACTTGCTAATAAACTACACTCCACCGAATCAGCGTATATATATATATGTGTGTGTGTGTGTGTGTGTATATATGTGTGTGTGTTATATATATATGTGTGTGTGTGTGTGTGTGTATATATATATGTGTATGTGTGTATATATATATGTGTGTGTGTGTGTGTGTGTGTGTGTGTGTGTGTGTGTATATATATATATATATGTGTGGGTGTGTGTGTATATATATATGTGTGTGTGTGTATATATGTGTGTGTGTGTGTGTGTGTGTGTGTGTGCACACACGCGCGGCAGGTGGTGTGCAGGCAGACACACACACACACACGACACACACAAGCAGTGCGGCGCACACACACACGCGGTGCACACACACGCGCGCAAGACACACACGGCACACACCCATGCGTGCGCGACACACACGCGCAGACACGCATGCCCAGGCCACGCACACACACACACACGCGCACATGTGTGGCGCACACAATGTGTGTGCACAGGCACACACACACACACATTGACAACGCGCGGCGTGCACACACGCGCGCGCGCGCGCGCACACAGCGCGCGCGCACACATGCGTGCGCACACACGCGTGCGCACACACACCGCGCGCGCCACACGCACAGACACACACACACACGCGCGCGCGCACACACACGCGCGCGCAACACACGTGCGCGCGGTCCGCGCGCACACACATGATGCGTGCGCACACACGCGCGCGTGCGCGCACACACACACACGCGCGCGCGCGCGCACACACACACGCGCGCGGTGCGCGCGCACACATCCATGCGTCTGCGCACACACGCGCGCACACACACATTACGCGCGCGCGCACACCTGCGCGCGTGCGCGTTCACACACAATGCAGCCGGTGCACACACACATTGTCGAGCCACGACACACACACACACACGCGTGCACACACACACACATCGTAAGTGCGTGTGGTGGCAGACACACACACAACACACACACGGTGCGCGCACACACACGCGCGTGCAGGTGTGGGCACACACACACGTGTGCGTGCGTGTGCACAGGCGCGCACACACACACGTGGCATGACACACGGCACACACACACGTGCAGGCAGCAGGACACACGGGGCAGGCTGCACACACACACACGCGCGCACACACATTACGCGCGCGCACACACGACACACTGCGCGCGTGCGCGCGCACACACGCGCACACGCGTGCGCGCGCACACACGCGCGCGCGCACACACACGCGCGCACACACGCGCGCGCGGTCTGCGCGCGCACACACATCATGCGCGTGCGCACACACATTACACTGCGCACACACACGCGCGCGCACACGCACCCTGCGCGCGCACACAGTTTTGATTTGCGCACAAATGCGCATGAACACATGGGTGCACATGTGGTCACACACATGGCGCGCAATGATGCGCGCGCACACACACGTGTGTGTGTGTGTGTGTGTGAACAGACATGTGTGTGTGTAAGACACACAGTGTGTGTGTGCAGTGGCATACACACAAGATTAATCAGACACACTACGCAAGATGATTCTAACAAGTATTGACTCAGGCGTGTTGTGCACACACATTGCAGGACTCTAGGCAGACACATTAAATTGACGCACATATCTCAGACTGGCTAATAAAAAAAACAGATTACACACACAGGTGAGGCAAAGAACCAGGCACACACTGCGTGGCTAGAAGGTCAGCATGACACACGTCGCGTGCGTGCACACACAGTGGCGTGCGCACGACACACACGTGCGCAGGCCTGTGCAGACACGCAGACAGCGTGCGCGCACACGCTGCGTGCAGCGCACACACACACATACTGCAGTGCGCGCACACACACGCGCGCAGGTCCAGGTGCGCGCACATCCACGCGCGTGCAGTGCACACACACACACACGCGCGCACACACACACACACAGTGCGCAGTGCACACACACGTGCAGACACACATGCACTGTGTACAAGACACACACACATGACACATACACACACACACACACACACACACACACACACACACACATACGCGCCGCATTGACACAGGAGTGATGGTTGCTGATAATGCGGCGCACATGTACGTGCACACACATGGTGTGTGCGCAAGACACAGCTACAATAGTGCATGCTAAACACATGTCTACACTGTGTGTGTGTGTGTGTGTGTGTGTGTGTGTGTGTGTGTGTGCACACAACACACATTTTCTTTAAGTGTGCATTTCTAAGTGACGCGTGTGCAACACTTTGAACGTGTAGTGTGCACATATGCGTGTGTGATATATGTCAGCCCTATGCAGGCAGGCAGACACACACACACACACACATTACACACGTGCGTGCACACACATGTGTGTGCAGTGCACACATGCGCAGTCGCAGTGCACATACATGTGTGCGTGTGTGCATACATGCGCACAGGACATGAGGGTTGTTAGGTTAGGTGTGCAGTTTTTCATACATACACACACACACACACACATGCGCTGGGCGTGTGCACACACACATGCGTGCACACATGCGTGGCTCCAGGCCCAGGCACATACAGTGCACACATGCAGGCAAGGCAGCACACACACACACACACACACAGGACACACACACACACACACACACACACACATACGTGCATGCAGGCACACACACACACATGCACACACACACACATGCAAGTGTGCACACACATGCAAAGTGCACACACACTCCATGTGCGTGCACCTAGGCACACTGACACATGTGCAGGTAAGTGCACACACACGTTTGTGTACGCAGACACACTGCAGGTTAGTGATTTTGTGGAGGGTAAGTTGTTCTTAGACATGTGTCCTTAGGCACATTATTACGTGCCCAATTGAAAGTCTACAAAAAAGTAATGACACACATGGCCACTATGTGCACACACATATACGTGTGTGCACACATACACATGTGTGTGTTTCATTTCAGTCACTACAACTTGTACAATCAATTATATACACATACACACAAATTATAGTTGTGTGTGTGTGTGTGTGTGTGTGTAATACATGGTGTGTGCACATACGTGTGTGTTTCACAAAGTGCATATTATTACGCTAGATGGGTGCACACATATGTACACACACACGTGCTGTGCACACACATACACAGTGCAGTGCACACACATACACACTCAGGTGCAAGTGCAATGAAACACAGACTGTTGAGGAGTTTACATACACACACACACACACACACGCAAGTGCACACAGAGTGTGCACACACACACACACACACACACACACACACACACACATGTGACATGTGTGCGCACACACATCAGGTGCAACTATAGTGTGTGTGTGTGTGCACACACACATGTGTGTGCACACACACATGTGTGTGTGTGCACACATGTGTGTGTGTGTGCACACTTATAATTTACTGTGCACACAATTCCAGTGCAGTGCATTACACTAAATTGACTGTGTCTTTAAACAGCTGTGGAAAATTCACACACATAGAGAAGCTTATAGGCTAATTGACACATAATTATTACACACATACAGGTGTCCTGTGCAGTGCCTATTACGTGGCACGTGCACACGACATGTGTGTGCACACACATGCGTGAAAATGCAAACACACACATACAAGGTGCAGTGCGTGTGTGTCATGTGTGTGGTGCATCGACTGAAGGTACACATGTGTGTGTGTGTGCTACATACATGTGCAGGTCTGATACACACTCCATGTGTAGTGCACACACACATGTGTGCATTACATACAGTGTGTGCACGCGACACACACACGTGCATTACGTGGCCCACACACGTGCACACATGCAGGTGCACACACACACACACACACATACATGCGTGCACACGCACGTGCGTGGGCACACACACATTACATACACACACACATTACATACACACACACACACACACACACACACGTGCACCGTACACACACACACGTGCAGTGCACACACAGTGCGGGCGCACACACATGCGCACACACATGTCACACTGCGTGCGCACATTACGCACGTGCAGTGCGCGCACACACATACGTGCAGGTGCAAAGAACACACACACACTGGACAGCACGGGAGGTGGCAGCACACATGTTGTGCGCGTGCTTTGCTGCACACATGTGTGTGTGTGCATAATAGATGGCATTAAGGAATAAATATATGGATACACATACACACACACATACATGTGCGCATACATATGTGTGTGTGTGCACACACATGTGCAAGTGTGTGTTTCCAGTGTGTGCAGACATACAAAGATCATTTATGTGTGTGTGGCATATACACATATGTGTGTGCAACACACTATGTGTGTGTGTGTGTGCATCACATATGTGTGTGTATGAGGCACTACATGTGTGCAGTGGACATGTGTATAATCAGTGTGTGTGTATATATTATTGTGAGAAGCTGTGTGTGCAGGTGGCTACACATATATATATACACATACACACACTAATACGTCCAGTGTGTAATATGTGGAAATGTGGAGAAAGAAATAAAAGTGAAATAAATCATTGTGTGTGTGTGTCTGACATTTGTGCCTAAAATACACATGTGTGTGTGTGTGTGTGTGTGTGTGTGTGTGTGTGTGTGTATATGTGTGTGTGTATATATATGTGTGTGTGTGTGTGTATATATATGTGTGTGTGTTTATATATATTTATGTGTGTGTGTATATATATATGTGTGTGTGTATATATATACTGTTATGTGTAATATATATATGTGTGTATATGTGTATATATATATGTGTGGGGTGTATATATATGTGCATGTGTGTGTGTGTGTATATCAAATCAAATCAAATTTTATTTGTCACACACATGGTTAGTAGATGTTAATGCGAGTGTAGCTTAAATGCTTGTGCTTCTAGTTCCGACGATGCAGTAGTATCTAACAAGTAATCTAACAAATTCACAACAACTACCTTATACACACAAGAGTAAACGAGTATGTACATATAAATATATGGATGAGCGATGGCTGACCGGCATAGGCAAGATGCAGTAGATGGTATGGAGTACAGTATATACACATATATATATATATGAGATGAGTAATGTAGGATATGTAAACATTATATAAATGGCATTGTTTAAAGTGGCTAGTGATTCATTATTTCATCCAGTTATAATTATTAAAGTGGCTAGAGATTTGGGTCGATGGCCGAACGGCATAGGCAAGATACAGTAGATGGTTTAGAGTACAGTGTATACATTTGATATGAGTATGTCGGATACGTAAACATTATATACAAAATTGTTTAAAGTGGCTAGTGATACATTTGTTACATCCAATTCCTATGTTTAAAGTGGCTAGAGATTTAAGTCAGTATGTTGGCAGCAGCCACCAATGTTAGTGATGGCTGTTTAACAGTCTGATGGCCTGAGGTAGAAGCTGTTTTTCAGTCTCTCGGTCCCAGCTTTGATGCACCTGTACTGACCTCGCCTTCTGATGATAGCGGTGAACAGGCAGTGGCTCGGGTGGTTGCTGTCCTTGATGATCTTTTTGGCCTTCCTGTGACATCGGGTGGTGTAGGTGTCCTGGAGGGCAGGTAGGTTTCCGGTGATGCGCTGTGCAGTCCTCACTACCCTCTGAGAGCCTTACGGTTGTGGGCGGAGCAGCTGTCGTACTCAGGCGGTGATACAGCCCGACAGGATGCTCCTCGATAGTGCATCTGTAAAAGTTTCTGTGAGTGATTTTGGTGACAAGCCTAATTTCTTCAGCCTCCTGAGGTTGGAAGAGGCGCTGTTGCGCCTTCTTCACCACGCTGTCAGTGTGGGTGGACCAATTCACTTTGTCCGTGATGTGTACACCGAGGAACTTAAACCTTCCACCCTCTCCACTACTGTCCCCTCGATGTGGATAGGGTGCTCTCTCTGCTGTTTCCTGAAGTCCACGATCATCTCCTTTGTTTTGTTGACGCTTGAGTGAGAGGTTATTTTCCTGACACCACACCTCCGAGGGCCCTCACCTCCTCCCTGTAGGCCGCCTCGCCGTTGTTGGTAATCAAGCCTACCACTGTAGTGTCGCCAGCAAACTTGATGATTGAGCTGATGCACTGGCCACGCAGTCATGGGTAAACAGGAGTACAGGAGAGGGCTGAGAACGCACCTTTGTGGGGCCCCAGTGTTAAAGATCAGCGGAGTGGAGATGTTGCCTCACCCTCACCACCTGGGACCGCCCGCCAGGAAGTCCAGGACCCAGTTGCACAGGGCTGGTCGAGACCCAGGGTCTCGAGCTAATGACGAGCTTGAGGGAACTATGGTGTTAAATGCTGAGCTGTAGTCGGCGAACAGCATTCTACATAAGTATTCCTCTTGTCCAGATGGGTTAGGGCAGTATGCAGTGTGATTGCGATTAAGGCTGCCTGTGGACCTATTGGGACGGTAAGCAAATTGAAGTGGGTCTAGGGTGTCTGGTAGGGTGCAGGTGATAGGATCCTTGACTAATCTCTCAAAGCACTTCATGATGACAGAAGTGAGTGCTACGGGACGATAGTCATTTAGCTCAGTCACCTTAGCTTTCTTGGGAACAGGAACAATGGTGGCCCTCTTGAAGCATGTGGGAACAGCAGACTGGGATAGGGACTGATTGAATATGTCCAGAACACACCAGCCAGCTGGTTCATGATGCTCTGAGGACACGGCCAGGATGCCATCTGGGCCGCAGCCTTGCGAGGGTTAACACATTTAAATGTTTTTCTCACATTGGCTGTGTGAAGGTGAGCCCGCAGGTTTTGGTAGCGGGCCGTGTCGGTGGCACTGCATTGTCCTCAAAGCGAGCAAAGAAGTTGTTTAGTTTGGTCTGGGAGCAGGACGCCATGGTCCGCGACGGGCTGGTTTTCTTTTGTAGTCCGTGATTGACTGTAGACCCTGCCACATTCCTCTTGTGTCTGAGCCGTTGAATTGTGACTCTACTTTGTCTCTATATTGACGCTAGCTTGTTTGATTGCTCATGGAGGGAATAGCTACACTGTTTGTATTCAGTCATGTTTCCGTAGCCTTAGCCTGGTTAAAAGCAGTGGTTCGCGCTTTCAGTTTTATGCTAATGCTGCCATCAATCCACGGTTTCTGGTTGGGGAAGGTTTTAATATTTGCTATGGGTACAACATCACCAATGCACTTGCTAATAAACTCGCCACCGAATCAGCGATACATCAATGTTGTTGTGTGGATGCTATCCGAACATATCCCAGTGTGTGTGTATATATATATGTGTGTGTGTGTGTGTTGAACAGACCTGAGATGTGTGTTTATATATGTGTGTGTTTTGTGTGTGTGTGTGGTGTGTGGGATATATAAAATATGTGTGGGTGTGTTGTATATATATAGTGTGTTGGAATACAGTGTGGTGTGTGTGGGTGGTATATATATGTGTGTGTGGTAAATATTTTTTGTTGTTATTAAACCCCCAAACAATAAATGCACACACAAATGCAGTCACACACAGAGTGTGACTCAGGAGCTGAGAACAGGTGAGTGCGGAGACACAGATTGTTATGACAAAAAAGACATACACAATGGGTGCAAGGACCACAGGTGACAAAATACTGTATGTTGTGTGTGCACACACGGCATAAGACACACCACAGACCAACATCTGAGGAGAAAGAGACACAACTGAGGAGCACATGTATGTAAGCACAAACACGCAGTGTGGAAGACACTCTGAAGGCAACACACACATACTCTGTGAGACACAT
>CM059793.1:2735178-2777678 GCA_030435695.1 Brachymystax lenok tsinlingensis
TATGGATATAGATAGGTATAGATATGGATATGGATAGATATGGATATAGATATGGATAGATATGTATATAGATAGGTATATATATGGATAGATATGGATACAGATAGGTATAGATATGGATATGGATAGATATGTATATAGATAGGTATAGATATGGATAGATATGGATAGGTATAGATATGGATATGGATAGATATGTATATAGATAGGTATAGATATGGATATGTAGATATGGATATAGATAGATATGTATATAGATAGGTATATGTGGATAGATATGGATAAGGTATTATAGATATAGATATGGATATGATATGGATATAGATATATGGAATATGGATATGGATAGATACACATATAAATATGGGGTATAGCTAAATGGATATGAATAGATATGTGATATGATATAGATATAGATATGGATATGGATATAGATATGGATAGATATGGATATAGATATGGATATAGATATGGACATAAAGATATGGATAGATATGTGGATATAGATATGGACACATAGAAACTATATGGATAGACATGGATATATGGAAATATGGATTATAGATTTAGATGTAACAGGATAAAGATATGGATATAGATATGGATATAGATATGGATATATATATGGATATGATATGGACATAGACATGGATGAATATGGATATAGATATGAACTAGATATGGATAGACTTATGGAATTATAGATATGGATAGCCATTTGGATAAGGGCCTTGGATATATATGGAAATATATGGATAGATATGGATACAGACAGGTATATATATGGATTGTTATGGATATAGATATGGATATATATGGAAATATATGGATAGATATGGATACAGACAGGTATAGATATGTAGTATTATGGATATAGATATAGATAGATATGGATACATACAGATATGGATACTGTATATGGATATAGATATGTTATAGATATGGATATGGATATGGATATGAAGATATGGATTTATAGATATGGATACAGACATGTATATAGATATGGAATGTATAGATATGGATAGATATAGATATAGATATGTATACATATAAATATGGATATATATGGATATAGATATGTATAGATATGGATAGATATGGATATAGATATGGATTTAGATATGGATATGTATATATAGATATATGGATACTAGATTATGGATTTATAGATATGGATATGTATATAAATATGGATATATATAGACATGGATAGATAGATATGAATATAGATATGGATATATATATATATATATATATATAACATATATATATATATATATATATATATATATATATATATAGATAGATAGATAGATAGATACAGATAGACTATATATATATATATATATATGGATATAGATATGGATATAGATATGGATATGGAATAGATATGGATATATATAAATATAGATATGGATAGATATGGATATAGATATGGATAGATATGGATATAGATATGGATATAGATATGGAGTATAGATATGGATATAGATATGGATAGATATGGATATAGATATGGGTATAGATATGGATACAGCTATGGATATAGATATGGATATAGATAAGGATATGGATATAGATATGGATAGATATGGAAATAGATATGGATAAAAATTGATATAGATATTGATATAGATATGAATATAGATATGGATATAGATATGGATATAGATATGGATATAGACATGGATATAGATATGGATATAGATATGGATAGAAATAGATATAGATTTTGATAGATATGGATATAGATATGGATAGATATAGATATATATATATATATGGATATAGCTATGGATAGATATAGACATGGACATAGATATGGATATAGATATGGATATGGAATAGATACGGATTTAGATATAGATATAGATATGGATAGATATGGATATAGATATAGATATGGATAGATATAGATATAGATATGAGGATAGATACAACTAATATTATATTACCAGCAGCAGTATGGATAGATATGGATATAGATGGGTGGGATATAGGATATGGGTATAGTACCACAATCATGGGATAGATATGGATATAGATATAGGTATAGATATGGGAATTACAAAGCTATGGATATAGATATGGAATATAGATATGGAGATAGAATATCAGGATATAGATATATGGATATAGACATGGATATAGACATGGATTTAGATGAATATGGATTTAGTATGGATAGATATGGGATTTAGATATGGATATAGATATGGATATAGATATGGATATAGATATGGATATAGATATGGGTATAGATATGGATATAGATATGGATAGATGTGGATATAGATATGGGTATAGATATGGATATAGATATGGATATAGATATGGGTATGTGTATGGATATAGATATGGATATAGATATGGATATAGATATGGACATGGATATGGATTTAGATATGGATAGATATGGACATAGATATGGATATGGATATGGATATAGATATGGATATAGATATGGACATGGATATGGTTATGGATACAGATATGGATATAGATATGGATTTAGATATGGATATGGATATAGATATGGACATGGATATGGATTTAGATATATATATAGATATGGATAGATATAGATATAGATATGGATAGATATGGATATAGATATGGACAGATATGGAAATAGATATGGATATAGATATGGGTATAGATATGGATATAGATATGGATAGATGTGGATATAGATATGGGTATAGATATGGATACAGATATGGATATAGATATGGATATAGATATGGATATGGATATAGATATGGATATAGATATGGATATGGATATAGATATGGATATAGATATGGATAGATATAGATATGGATATAGATATGGGTATGTGTATGGATATAGATATGGATATAGATATGGACATGGATATTGATTTAGATATGGATAGATATGGACATAGATATATAGATATGGATATGGATATAGATACTGGATATAGAAATGAGACTTATGGATATGTGGTTATAAGATGGATACAGATATGGATATAGATATGCATTTAGATATGGATATGGATATAGATATGGACATGGATATGGATGTAGATATAGATATGGATAGATATAGATATAGATATGGATAGATATGGATATAGATATGGATAGATATGGAAATAGATATGGATATAGATATGGGTATAGATATGGATATAGATATGGATAGATGTGGATATAGATATGGGTATAGATATGGATACAGATATGGATATAGATATGGATATAGATATGGATAGATATAGATATATATATGGATATGGATATGAAAATAATTATGGATAGATATGGATATAGTCATGGACATAGATATGGATATGGAATAGATATGGATTTAGATATGGATATAGATATGGATAGATATGGATATAGATATAGATATGGATAGATATAGATATAGATATGGATAGATATGGATATAGATATGGATAGATATGGATATAGATATGGATATAGATATGGGTAAAGATATGGGTATAGATATGGATAGATATGGATATAGATATGGGTATAGATATGGATACAGCTATGGATATAGATATGAATATAGATATGGATAGATATGGATATGGAGATATATGGATATAGACATGGATACAGACATGGATTTAGATAGATATGGATTTAGATATGGATAGATATGGATATAGATATGGATATAGATATGGATATAGATATGGGTATAGATATGGATATAGATATGGATAGATGTGGATATAGATATGGGTATAGATATGTATAGATATAGATATGGATATAGATATGGGTATGTGTATGGATATAGATATGGATATAGATATGGATATAGATATATTTGGATTTAGATATGGATAGATATGGGACATAGATATGTATATGGAAATGGATATAGATATGGATATAGATATGGATATAGATATGGTTATGGATACAGATATGGATATAGATATGGATTTAGATATGGATATGGATATAGATATGGATATAGATATGGACATGGATATGGATTTAGATATGGATATAGATATAGATATGGATAGATATAGATATAGATATGGGTATAGATATGTGGATATAGCTATATGGATATAGATATGGAATATGAAGATCATAGATACACTTCAACTATGAATGTGAACGATACTGAGATATAGATATCTAGAAATCACATTGTAGGATTTAGAATAGATATTTATTTGCAATTATGGTGGAAAATAGAAGTATGGTCAATATAGAGTTTATGGATATAGATACTTGGATATAGACCCTTATATGGGTACTAGATAGAGTCAAACGCTTTCTGTAAGTCTTCATGAAGGTTTTCAAGCACACTGCTGCTGAGATATAGATATGGAGTGAAATGTTATGATATAGATATGGGTATAGCCTCTCTCTAATCTTTCTTTTTTGTTAGAGAGAACTCACACAATTGGTGGATGACTAGATACTTTTTTGGCCCCACTATACAGATATGGGTGTGTGTATGGATATAGATATGGATATAGATATCTTGGATATAGAGATATGGATTTGGATTTAGATATGGATAGACATATGGACATAGATATGGATATGTATAAGAATGGGATATAGGATATGGATATAGTTATATGGGATATAGAGTATGGTTATGGATACAGAATATGGACACAGATATGCTGGATTTAGATATGGATATGGGATACTAAGAATATGGATATAGATATGGACATGGATATGTGAATTTAGATATGGATGCTGGAATATAGGACATGGATAAGGAGTATGGGATATAGATATGGATATAGATAGTGGGATATTGATATGGATATGTATACAGATATATCATAGATATGGTACCTTCAGCACTATGACAGACGATGGGATATGAGATATGGATATCAGATATATAGTATAGCATATGGATGTTTGTTATTTATGGATTTAGATATGAAGAATATAGATATGGATTTAGATATGGATATGGATAATGATATGACATACCCTTGCTATATGAGCAGATATAGCTATGGATTCTATACAGTCTTGCGGAAGAGTTTTCACACATAACATGGATATTTGAAGATGTGAAGTCATACCTATGTTGGTGACCTCTCTCATCTTTTTAAAGTGAGGAGAACTTACAATTAGTGGCTGACTAAACATGGATATAACAGATATGGACATAGATATATGGATATGGGATATGGATATAGATATGAGATTTAGATATGGATATGGTTATGGATACATATATGGATATAGATATGGATATAGATATGGATATGGTTACGGATACATATATGGATATAGATATGGATATGGATATAGATATGGACATGGATATGGATTTAGATATGGATATGGATATAGATATGGATATAGATATGGATTTAGATATGGGATATAGACTATGGATTAAATCTGGACATAGATATGCTGGATATGGATATAGATATGGGATATATAGATATGGATATTGGATAGTGGTTATGTATTTACAGATATGGATATAGATATGGATTTGATAGATATGATATAGATATGGATATAGATATGTATATAGATATGGATATAGATATAGACATGGATATGGATTTTTAGATATGGACATGGATATGGATTTCTAGATATGGATATGTGGATAGATAACTGGACATACAGTATATATGGATATAGGATATAGCTATGGATAGATATGTCAGATAGTTGTACATGGACATAGATAGATGTGGACATAGATCATGAGATCATGGATATCATGGAATAGAATATAGTTGATTTAGATCATGGATATAGATATGGATATCAGGCATTGGATATAGAATATGGATTTCAAAGATATGGACCACTATGGGAATGATTATGGAAGATAGATATGGATATGGATGGAGTAGGATAGATATGGATAAGTGGTGTAGATATGGTGCTCATATAGATCATGGGATATGGATATGGAATAGATATGGGATTTCAGATATGGATTATGAATATGGATATGGTTAGATAGATATGGATATGGATATTGGATAGGAAATATGGATCATAGATAAGGATTATGTATACCGATATGGATATAGATATGGATTTAGAGTATGGATATGGATATAGATATGGATGATACTGGATATAGATGCTGGATATAGATATGAACATGGATATAGTTGGGCTATGGATTTAGATATGGATATAGATATGGATATGGATAAGATGCTGCAGGTGTGGGATATATATATGGACTGGATATAGATATGGATATAGGATATGGATATAGACTATGGATATAGATATGGATATAGATATGGATATGGATATGGAATAGATATGGATTTAGATCACTGGAATATAGATATGGATATAGACATGGATATAGATATGGATTTAGATATGGATATGGGTATGGATGCTGGAATAGATATGGATATGGATATGGATAGATATGGATATAGATATGGATATAGATATCGTATATGGGATATAGAATGAATCTTGGTTTGATGTGGATGAGATATGGATGTGGATGTGGATAGATATGGATGTAGAATGCTGGATATGAATATGTTCTTGAGCATGGATACAAACATGGATATAGATATGGATTCTGGGTATGGATGCCTATGAGAATATGGTGTGATATGGATACCTTATATATATATATATGGATATGGATATAGATATACTTTATGGATGGAATATAGATGTAGACCATGGATATGGATATGGAATAGATGTAGTTTGAATATTGAATATAGATATGAGATTTAGAAGCATGGATATAGATATGGATTTGATCTGGAACAGAGTATGAGATGGAATATATATGGATATGGAATAGATATGGATATAGTATATGGATATAGATATACGATATGGTGCTCTGACCATGGATATAGATATGGATGAATGGATATGTATATGGTAGATATGGGATATAGATATGGATATGGATATGGATATATATGAGAGTTTAGATATGGATATAGATATGGATATAGACTGGATGGATATGGATATGGATATGAATGCTGATGAATATGAATATGAACTGAATATGGATTATAGACATAGATATGAATATGGATAGATGGATATAGATATGGATATAGATATGATTATGTATAGAATGGATGGAGGCTATGGTTATGTATACAGATATGGATATAGATATGGATTTAGATATGGATATGGATATAGATATGGATACCTCAGATATGGATATAAGATATGGATATAGATATGACATGATATGGATATAGATATGGAAGTTATGAATAGATATGGACATACAGTTTATATGGATATGGATATAGATATGGATTATGGATCATGGATATAGATATGGATCACTAGATATGGACATAGACATCATGATGATCAAGGTATGGATATGGAATAGATATGGGATTTAGATAACTGGAATATAGATATGGATATGTGCAGGCATGAGATATAGACTTATGGATTTAAATATGGATATGGGTATGGTTATGGAATAGATATGGGATATGGATATGGATAGATATGGATGAACCATAGATATGGATGTAGATGAGTATGGATAATGGAATAGATATGGATTTAGATATGGATATAGATATGGGATATGGATATGGATATGGATAACCATATGGATATAGATATGGATATGAATGCATAGATATGGATATAGACATGGGATATAGACATGGGATATAGATATGGATTTAGATATGGATATAGATATGGATATAGATATGGATATATATGTATATGTATATGGATATGGATATAGCTATGGATAGATATGGATATAGACACTTGGACATAGATAAGTGGATATAGATATGGATATGGAATATGGAGATAGATATGGATTTAGATCATGGATATGAGACATGGACTATAGGCATGGATATAGATATGGAAATACGTTAGATCAACTGGTGTGAATGGGTATGGATAAATAAATATATATGGATATGGATATGGATAGATATGGAATATAGATACTGGATATAGATATGCTCGATGCACTAGGTATATGGATATGGACATAGATATAGACTTCTAGATTTGGATATAAAGATACTGGATATGTATATGGAATAGATAAATGGAAGTATAGACTATGGATATGGATATGGAATAGATATGGATTTAGATATGGATATAGATATGGATATGGATATGGATAGATATGGATATAGATATGGATATAGATATGGATATAGACATGGATATAGATATGGATTTAGATATGGATATAGATATGGATATAGATATGGATATATATATGGATATGGATATGGATATAGCTATGGATAGATATGGATATAGACATGGACATAGATATGGATATAGATATGGATATGGATATGGAATAGATATGGATTTAGATATGGATATAGATATGGATATAGGCATGGATATAGATATGGATTTAGATATGGGTATGGGTATGGATATGGAATAGATATGGATATGGATATGGATAGATATGGATATAGATATGGATATAGATATCGATATAGATATGGATATGGATATGGAATAGATATGGATTTAGATATGGATATAGATATGGATATGTATATGGAATAGATATGGATATGGATAGATATGGATGTAGATATGGATATGGATATGGATAGATTTAGATATGGATATAGATATGGATATAGATATGGATATATATATGGATATGGATATAGCTATGGATAGATATGGATATAGACATGGACATAGATATGGACATAGATATGGATATGGATATGGAATAGATATGGATTTAGATATGGATATAGATATGGATATAGGCATGGATATAGATATGGATAGATATGGATATAGATATGGATATAGATATCGATATAGATATGGATATGGAATAGATATGGATTTAGATATGGATATAGATATGGATATGTATATGGAATAGATATGGATATGGATAGATATGGATGTAGATATTGATATGGATATGGATAGATTTAGATATGGATATAGATATGGATATAGATATGGATATATATATATATGGATATGGATATAGCTATGGATAGATATGGATATAGACATGGACATAGATATGGACATAGATATGGATATGGAATAGATATGGATTTAGATATGGATATAGATATGGATATAGGCATGGATATAGATATGGATTTAGATATGGATATGGGTATGGATATGGAATAGATATGGATATGGATATGGATAGATATGGATATAGATATGGATATAGATATGGAATAGATATGGATTTAGATATGGATATAGATATGGATATGGATATGGATATGGATATATATGGATATAGATATGGATATAGATATGGATATAGACATGGATATAGATATGGATTTAGATATGGATATGGATAGATATGGACATACAGTATATATGGATATGGATATAGCTATGGATAGATATGGATATAGACATGGACATAGATATGGACATAGATATGGATATGGATATGGAATAGATATGGATTTAGATATGGATATAGATATGGATATAGGCATGGATATAGATATGGATTTAGATATGGATATGGGTATGGTTATGGAATAGATATGGATATGGATATGGATAGATATGGATATAGATATGGATATAGATATGGATATGGATATGGAATAGATATGGATTTAGATATGGATATAGATATGGATATGGATATGGACATAGATATGGATATGGATATGGATTTAGATATGGATATAGATATGGATATAGGCATGGATATAGATATGGATTTAGATATGGGTATGGGTATGGATATGGAATAGATATGGATATGGATATGGATAGATATGGATATAGATATGGATATAGATATGGATATGGATATGGAATAGATATGGATTTAGATATGGATATAGATATGGATATGTATATGGAATAGATATGGATATGGATAGATATGGATGTAGATATGGATATGGATATGGATATGGATAGATTTAGATATGGATATAGATATGGATATAGATATGGATATATATATATATATGGATATAGCTATGGATAGATATGGATATAGACATGGACATAGATATGGACATAGATATGGATATGGATATGGAATAGATATGGATTTAGATATGGATATAGATATGGATATAGGCATGGATATAGATATGGATATAGATATGGAATAGATATGGATTTAGATATGGATATAGATATGGATATGGATATGGATATGGATAGATATGGATATAGATATGGATATAGACATGGATATAGATATGGATTTAGATATGGATATGGATAGATATGGACATACAGTATATATGGATATGGATATAGCTATGGATAGATATGGATATAGACATGGACATAGATATGGACATAGATATGGATATGGATATGGAATAGATATGGATTTAGATATGGATATAGATATGGATATAGGCATGGATATAGATATGGATTTAGATATGGATATGGGTATGGTTATGGAATATATATGGATATGGATATGGATAGATATGGATATAGATATGGATATAGATATGGATATGTATATGGAATAGATATGGATTTAGATATGGATATAGATATGGATATGGATATGGACATAGATATGGATATGGATATAGATATGGATTTAGATATGGATATAGATATGGATATAGGCATGTTGGATATAGATATGGATTTAGATATGGGTATGGGTATGGATATGGAATAGATATGGATATGGATATGGATAGATATGGATATAGATATGGATATAGATATCGATATAGATATGGATATGGATATGGAATAGATATGGATTTAGATATGGATATGTATATGGAATAGATATGGATATGGATAGATATGGATGTAGATATGGATATGGATAGATTTAGATATGGATATAGATATGGATATAGATATGGATATATATATATATATATATATATATATATATATATGGATATGGATATAGCTATGGATAGATATGGATATAGACATGGACATAGATATGGACATAGATATGGATATGGATATGGAATAGATATGGATTTAGATATGGATATAGATATGGATATAGGCATGGATATAGATATGGATAGATATGGATATAGATATGGATATAGATACTTTATATATATATGGATATGGATATAGATATGGATATAGATATTTATATAGATATGGATATGGATATAGATATGGATATATATATATATATATATATATATATATATATATATATATATATATATATATATATATATATATATATATACATATATATATATATATATATATATATATATATATATATGGATATATATAGCTATGAATAGATATGGATATAGACATGGACATAGATATGGACATAGATATAGATATGGATATGGAATAGATATGGATTTAGATATGGATATAGATATGGATATAGGATATATAGATATGGATAGATATGGATATAGATATGGATATAGATATCAGATATATATATGGATATGGAATAGATATGGATTTAGATATGGATATAGATATATGGATATGTATATGGAATAGATATGGATATGGATAGATATGGATATGATATTGATATGGATATGGATATGGATAGATTTAGATATGGATATAGATATGGATATAGATATGTATATATATATATATATGGATATGGATATAGCTATGGATAGATATGGATATAGACATGGACATAGATATGGACATAGATATGGATATGGATATGGAATAGATATGGATTTAGATATGGATATAGATATGGATATAGGCATGGATATAGATATGGATTTAGATATGCATATGGGTATGGATATGGAATAGATATGGATATGGATATGGATAGATATGGATATAGATATGGATATAGATATGGATATGGAATAGATATGGATTTAGATATGGATATAGATATGGATATGGATAGATATGGATATAGATATGGATATAGATATGGATATAGACATGGATATAGATATGGATTTAGATATGGATATGGATAGATATGGACATACAGTATATATGGATATGGATATAGCTATGGATAGATATGGATATAGACATGGACATAGATATGGACATAGATATGGATATGGATATGGAATAGATATGGATTTAGATATGGATATAGATATGGATATAGGCATGGATATAGATATGGACATAGATATGGATATGGATATGGAATAGATATGGATTTAGATATGGATATAGATATGGATATAGGCATGGATATAGATATGGATTTAGATATGGATATGGGTATGAATTTATGGAATATATATGGATATGGATATGGATATGGAATATGATTTAGATATGGATATAGATATGGATATAGGCATGGATATAGATATGGATTTAGATATGCATATGGGTATGGATATGGAATAGATATGGATATGGATATGGATAGATATGGATATAGATATGGATATAGATATGGATATGGAATAGATATGGATTTAGATATGGATATAGATATGGATATGGATATGGATAGATATGGATATAGATATGGATATAGATATGGATATAGACATGGATATAGATATGGATTTAGATATGGATATGGATAGATGGACATACAGTATATATGGATATGGATATAGCTATGGATAGATATGGATATAGACATGGACATAGATATGGACATAGATATGGATATGGATATGGAATAGATATGGATTTAGATATGGATATAGATATGGATATAGGCATGGATATAGATATGGATTTAGATATGGATATGGGTATGGTTATGGAATATATATGGATATGGATATGGATAGATATGGATATAGATATGGATATAGATATGGATATGGATATGGAATAGATATGGATTTAGATATGGATATAGATATGGATATGGATATGGACATAGATATGGATATGGATATAGATATGGATATGGAATAGATATGGATTTAGATATGGATATAGATATGGATATGGGTATGGATAGATATGGATATAGATATGGATATAGATATGGATATAGACATGGATATAGATATGGATTTAGATATGGATATGGATATGGATATAGGCATGGATATAGATATGGATTTAGATATGGGTATGGGTATGGATATGTATATGGAATAGATATGGATATGGATAGATATGGATGTAGATATGGATATGGATATGGATAGATATGGATATAGATATGGATATAGATATGGATATATATATATATATATATATATATATATATATATATATATATATATATATATATATATATATATATATATATATATATATATATATGGATATGGATATAGCTATGGATAGATATGGATATAGACATGGACATAGATATGGACATAGATATGGATATGGATATGGAATAGATATGGATTTAGATATGGATATAGATATGGATATAGGCATGGATATAGATATGGATAGATATGGATATAGATATGGATATAGATATCGATATATATATGGATATGGATATAGATATGGATATAGATATCGATATAGATATGGATATGGATATGGAATAGATATGGATTTAGATATGGATATAGATATGGATATGTATATGGAATAGATATGGATATGGATAGATATGGATGTAGATATGGACATAGATATGGATATGGATATGGAATAGATATGGATTTAGATATGGATATAGATATGGATATAGGCATGGATATAGATATGGATTTAGATATGGATATGGGTATGGTTATGGAATAGATATGGATATGGATATGGATAGATATGGATATAGATATGGATATATATGGATATGGATATGGAATAGATATGGATTTAGATATGGATATAGATATGGATATGGATATGGACATAGATATGGATATGGATATAGATATGGATTTAGATATGGATATAGATATGGATATAGGCATGGATATAGATATGGATTTAGATATGGGTATGGGTATGGATATGGAATAGATATGGATATGGATATGGATAGATATGGATATAGATATGGATATAGATATCGATATAGATATGGATATGGATATGGAATAGATATGGATTTAGATATGGATATGTATATGGAATAGATATGGACATGGATAGATATGGATGTAGATATGGATATGGATAGATTTAGATATGGATATAGATATGGATATAGATATGGATATATATATATATATATATATATATATATATATATATATATATATATATATATATATATATATATATATATATATATATATATATATATGGATATAGCTATGGATAGATATGGATATAGACATGGACATAGATATGGACATAGATATGGATATGGATATGGAATAGATATGGATTTAGATATGGATATAGATATGGATATAGGCATGGATATAGATATGGATAGATATGGATATAGATATGGATATAGATATCGATATATATATGGATATGGATATAGATATGGATATAGATATCGATATAGATATGGATATGGATATGGAATAGATATGGATTTAGATATGGATATAGATATGGATATGTATATGGAATAGATATGGATATGGATAGATATGGATGTAGATATGGATATGGATATGGATAGATTTAGATATGGATATAGATATGGATATAGATATGGATATATATATATATATATATATATATATATATATATATATATATATATATATATATATATATATATATATATATATATGGATATGGATATAGCTATGGATAGATATGGATATAGACATGGACATAGATATGGACATAGATATGGATATGGATATGGAATAGATATGGATTTAGATATGGATATAGATATGGATATAGGCATGGATATAGATATGGATAGATATGGATATAGATATGGATATAGATATCGATATATATATGGATATGGAATAGATATGGATTTAGATATGGATATAGATATGGATATGTATATGGAATAGATATGGATATGGATAGATATGGATGTAGATATTGATATGGATATGGATATGGATAGATTTAGATATGGATATAGATATGGATATAGATATGTATATATATATATATATATATGGATATGGATATAGCTATGGATAGATATGGATATAGACATGGACATAGATATGGACATAGATATGGATATGGATATGGAATAGATATGGATTTAGATATGGATATAGATATGGATATAGGCATGGATATAGATATGGATTTAGATATGCATATGGGTATGGATATGGAATAGATATGGATATGGATATGGATAGATATGGATATAGATATGGATATAGATATGGATATGGAATAGATATGGATTTAGATATGGATATAGATATGGATATGGATATGGATAGATATGGATATAGATATGGATATAGATATGGATATAGACATGGATATAGATATGGATTTAGATATGGATATGGATAGATATGGACATACAGTATATATGGATATGGATATAGCTATGGATAGATATGGATATAGACATGGACATAGATATGGACATAGATATGGATATGGATATGGAATAGATATGGATTTAGATATGGATATAGATATGGATATAGGCATGGATATAGATATGGATTTAGATATGGATATGGGTATAGTTATGGAATATATATGGATATGGATATGGATATGGAATAGATATGGATTTAGATATGGATATAGATATGGATATAGGCATGGATATAGATATGGATTTAGATATGCATATGGGTATGGATATGGAATAGATATGGATATGGATATGGATAGATATGGATATAGATATGGATATAGATAAGGGATATGGAATAGATATGGATTTAGATATGGATATAGATATAGATATAGATATGGATATGGATAGATATGGATATAGATATGGATATAGATATGGATATAGACATGGATATAGATATGGATTTAGATATGGATATGGATAGATATGGACATACAGTATATATGGATATGGATATAGCTATGGATAGATATGGATATAGACATGGACATAGATATGGACATAGATATGGATATGGATATGGAATAGATATGGATTTAGATATGGATATAGATATGGATATAGGCATGGATATAGATATGGATTTAGATATGGATATGGGTATGGTTATGGAATATATATGGATATGGATATGGATAGATATGGATATAGATATGGATATAGATATGGATATGGATATGGAATAGATATGGATTTAGATATGGATATAGATATGGATATGGATATGGACATAGATATGGATATGGATATAGATATGGATATGGAATAGATATGGATTTAGATATGGATATAGATATGGATATGGGTATGGATAGATATGGATATAGATATGGATATAGATATGGATATAGACATGGATATAGATATGGATTTAGATATGGATATGGATATGATATAGGCATGGATATAGATATGGATTTAGATATATGGGTATGGGTATGGATATGTATATGGACTAGAATATGGATATGGATAGATATGGATGTAGATATGGATATGGATATGGATAGATATGGATATAGATATGGATATAGATATGGATATATATATATATATATATATATATATATATATATATATATATATATATATATATATATATATATATATATATATATGAATATGGATATATATAGCTATGGATAGATATGGATATAGACATGGACATAGATATGGGACATAGATATGGATATGGATATGGAATAGATATGGATTTAGATATGGATATAGATATGGATATAGGCATGGATATAGATATGGATAGATATGGATATAGATATGGATATAGATATCGATATATATATGGATATGGATATAGATATGGATATAGATATCGATATAGATATGGATATGGATATGGAATAGATATGGATTTAGATATGGATATAGATATGGATATGTATATGGAATAGATATGGATATGGATAGATATGGATGTAGATATGGATATGGATATGGATATGGATAGATTTAGATATGGATATAGATATGGATATAGATATGGATATATATATATATATATATATATATATATATATATATATATATATATATATATATATATATATATATATATATATATATATATATATATATATATATATATATATATATATATATGGATATATAGCTATGGATATATATGGGATATAGACATGGACATAGATATGGATATAGATATGGATATGGATATGGAATAGATATGGATTTAGATATGGATACTAGATATGGATATAGGCATGGATATAGATATGGATAGATATGGATATAGATATGGATATAGATATCGATATATATATGGATATGGAATAGATATGGATTTAGATATGGATATAGATATGGATATGTATATGGAATAGATATGGATATGGATAGATATGGATGTAGATATTGATATGGATATGGATATGGATAGATTTAGATATGGATATAGATATGGATATAGATATGTATATATATATATATATATATATATATATATGTATATATGTGATATAGCTATGGATAGATATGGATATAGAACATGGACATAGATATGGACATAGATATGGATATGGATATGGAATAGATATGGATTTAGATATGGATATAGATATGGATATAGGCATGGATATAGATATGGATTTAGATATGCATATGGGTATGGATATGGAATAGATATGGATATGGATATGGATAGATATGGATATAGATATGGATATAGATATGGATATGGAATAGATATGGATTTAGATATGGATATAGATATGGATATGGATATGGATAGATATGGATATAGATATGGATATAGATATGGATATAGACATGGATATAGATATGGATTTAGATATGGATATGGATAGATATGGACATACAGTATATATGGATATGGATATAGCTATGGATAGATATGGATATAGACATGGACATAGATATGGACACTAGATATATGGATATGGATATGGAATAGATATGGATTTAGATATGGATATAGATATGGATATAGGCATGGATATAGATATGGATTTAGATATGGATATGGGTATGGTTATGGAATATATATGGATATGGATATGGATATGGAATAGATATGGATTTAGATATGGATATAGATATGGATATAGGCATGGATATAGATATGGATTTAGATATGCATATGGGTATGGATATGGAATAGATATGGATATGGATATGGATAGATATGGATATAGATATGGATATAAATATATGGATATGGGAATAGGGAGGTGGATATGGATTTAGATATGGATATAGATATGGATATGGATATGGATAGATATGGATATAGATATGGATATAGATATGGATATAGACATGGATATAGATATGGATTTAGATATGGATATGGATAGATATGGACATACAGTATATATGGATATGGATATAGCTATGGATAGATATGGATATAGACATGGACATGATATGGACATAGATATGGATATGGATATGGAATAGATATGGATTTAGATATGGATATAGATATGGATATAGGCATGGATATAGATATGGATTTAGATATGGATATGGGTATGGTTATGGAATATATATGGATATGGATATGGATAGATATGGATATAGATATGGATATAGATATGGATATGGATATGGAATAGATATGGATTTAGATATGGATATAGATATGGATATGGATATGGACATAGATATGGATATGGATATGGATATGGAATAGATATGGATTTAGATATGGATATAGATATGGATATGGGTATGGATAGATATGGATATAGATATGGATATAGATATGGATATAGACATGGATATAGATATGGATTTAGATATGGATATGGATATGGATATAGGCATGGATATAGATATGGATTTAGATATGGGTATGGGTATGGATATGTATATGGAATAGATATGGATATGGATAGATATGGATGTAGATATGGATATGGATATGGATAGATTTAGATATGGATATAAGATATGGATATAGATATAGATATGGATATATATATATATATATATATATATATATATATATATATATATATATATATATATATATATATATATATATATATATATATATATATATATATATATATATATATATATATATATATATATATATATATATATATATATATATATATATATATATATATATATATATATATGGATAGATATGGATATAGACATGGACATAGATATGGACATAGATATGGATATGGATATGGAATAGATATGGATTTAGATATGGATATAGATATGGATATAGGCATGGATATAGATATGGATAGATATGGATATAGATATGGATATAGATATCGATATAGATATGGATATGGAATAGATATGGATTTAGATATGGATATAGATATGGATATGTATATGGAATAGATATGGATATGGATAGATATGGATGTAGATATTGATATGGATATGGATATGGATAGATTTAGATATGGATATAGATATGGATATAGATATGGATATATATATATGGATATGTATATAGCTATGGATAGATATGGATATAGACATGGACATAGATATGGACATAGATATGGATATGGATATGGAATAGATATGGATTTAGATATGGATATAGATATGGATATAGGCATGGATATAGATATGGATATATGGATAGATGCTGAAAGAAATGCATGAATACAAAATCTCAAAAAGGTATAGGTCAAAATCATTGATACCTCTAAAGATTCTTATCAACAAAGTAGTCAAAAGTTTAGTATTTGGTCCCATATTCCTAGCACGCATCGACTAGATCAAGCTTGTGACTCTTGAAAACTTGTTGGATGCATTTGCTGCTTGTTTTGGTTGCGTTTCAGATGATTTGTGTCCAATAGAAATGAATGGTTCCCATTGTGTTGTGTCATTTTGGAGTCACTAATTGTTTTTAAACACTTCTATATTAATGTGGATGCTACCATGGTTATGGAAAATCGTGAATAATGATGAGTGAGAAAGTTAGAGGTCCAAAGATCATACCTCCAAGACATGCTAACCTCCCCTGTTATTGGTAATGGTGAGAGGTTAGATCATACCTCCAAGACATGCTAACCTCCCCTGTTATTGGTAATGGTGAGAGGTTACATCATACCTCCAAGACATGCTAACCTCCCCTGTTATTGGTAATGGTGAGAGGTTACATCATACCTCAAGACATGCTAACCTCCTGTTATTGGTAATGGTGAGAGGTTACATCATACCCCAAGACATGCTAACCTCCCCTGTTATTGGTAATGGTGAGAGGTTAGACCAGACCCCCAAGACATGCTAACCTCCCCTGTTATTGGTAATGGTGAGAGGTTACATCATACCCCCAAGACATGCTAACCTCCCCTGTTAATGGTAATGGTGAGAGGTTACATCATACCTCCAAGACATGCTAACCTCCCTTGTTATTGGTAATGGTGAGAGGTTACATCATACCTCCAAGACATGCTAACCTCCCCTGTTATTGGTAATGGTGAGAGGTTACATCTTACCTCCAAGACATGCTAACCTCCCCTGTTATTGGTAATGGTGAGAGGTTACATCTTACCTCCAAGACATGCTAACCTCCCCTGTTATTGGTAATGGTGAGAGGTTAGATCATACCTCCAAGACATGCTAACCTCCCCTGTTATTGGTAATGGTGAGAGGTTACATCATACCTCCAAGACATGCTAACCTCCCCTGTTATTGGTAATGGTGAGAGGTTACATCATACCTCAAGACATGCTAACCTCCCTGTTATTGGTAATGGTGAGAGGTTACATCATACCTCCAAGACATGCTAACCTCCCCTGTTATTGGTAATGGTGAGAGGTTACATCATACCTCCAAGACATGCTAACCTCCCCTGTTATTGGTAATGGTGAGAGGTTACATCATACCTCCAAGACATGCTAACCTCCCCTGTTATTGGTAATGGTGAGAGGTTACATCATACCTCCAAGACATGCTAACCTCCCTGTTATTGGTAATGGTGAGAGGTTACATCATACCTCAAGACATGCTAACCTCCCTGTTGTTGGTAATGGTGAGAGGTTACATCATACCTCCAAGACATGCTAACCTCCCCTGTTATTGGTAATGGTGAGAGGTTACATCATACCTCCAAGACATGCTAACCTCCCCTGTTATTGGTAATGGTGAGATGTTACATCATACCTCCAAGACATGCTAACCTCCCCTGTTATTGGTAATGGTGAGAGGTTAACATGTCTTGGGTGTATGAACTTTGACCCTCTGTAACTTTCTATGGGGTCATCTCCCTCTGATCTGTGCATAACTAGGGAAAGAGGATTGAGGAAGTTGAGAGTTGAGAGAGGAAAGCCCAAGAACATCAGAGACACAGCATACTATGATGCAACCCCAGACTGAATTCCTCAATTAGAAATAGACCATTCATGTGTGGTTTCACTTTGACTGGGACTTCCATGGTGAGAAGTAAAGCAATTTCTTTTAGAGTTTTTTCATTTAACCTTTTTATGCAGGTTATTCTCATTGAGATCCAATCTCTTTTTCCAAGAGAGACCAATTTAGAGGTCAAATCCGATCTTTGAAACAGCAACTACCTACGTTGACAAATTTGCCACAAACTAAATCGATTCTGGAAATGTTTTGTCAAGAAACCCAGATCCATTGTGATCCATTCTTACCTTGGAACAGTTCTAGCACTTCTGTTGCACAACCAGAGCTTACAGAGAAACCAACTAGAGAAATGATTCATAATATTACCTGTGAAGTTCCTAACCTCACCAAGGCTGCATCCCAAACGGCACCCTATTCCTTACATAGTGCAATACTTTTGACCAGAGTCAGTGCTTTATATAGGGAATAGGGTGCCGTTTGGGACGCAAACCAAGTCGTACTGGAACTGTCGCTCAGTTCACATCTTACTGGAACTGTTCACATCTTACTGGAACTGTCACTCTGTTCACATCTTACTGGAACAGTCACTCTGTTCACATCTTACTGGAACAGTCACTCTGTTCACATCTTACTGGAACTGTCACTCTGTTCACATCTTACTGGAACTGTTCACATCTTACTGGAACAGTCACTCTGTTCACATCTTACAGGAACTGTTCACATCTTACTGGAACAGTCACTCTGTTCACATCTTACTGGAACTGTCACTCTGTTCACATCTTACTGGAACTGTTCACATCTTACTGGAACAGTCACTCTGTTCACATCTTACTGGATCAGTCACTCTGTTCACATCTTACTGGAACAGTCACTCTGTTCACATCTTACTGGAACAGTCACTCTGTTCACATCTTACTGGAACAGTCACTCTGTTCACATCTTACTGGAACAGTCACTCTGTTCACATCTTACTGGAACTGTCACTCTGTTCACATCTTACTGGAACAGTTCACATCTTACTGGAACTGTTCACATCTTACTGGAACTGTTCACATCTTACTGGAACAGTCACTCTGTTCACATCTTACTGGAACTGTTCACATCTTACTGGAATAGTTCACATCTTACTGGAACTGTTCACATCTTACTGGAATAGTTCACATCTTACTGGAACTGTTCACATCTTACTGGAATAGTTCACATCTTACTGGAACTGTTCACATCTTACTGGAACAGTCCCTCTGTTCACATCTTACTGGAACTGTTCACATCTTACTGGAACAGTCACTCTGTTCACATCTTACTGGAACTGTTCACATCTTACTGGAACCGTCACTCTGTTCACATCTTACTGGAACTGTTCACATCTTACTGGAACAGTCACTCTGTTCACATCTTACTGGAACTGTTCACACCTTACTGGAACTGTCACTCTGTTCACATCTTACTGGAACTGTTCACACCTTACTGGAACTGTCACTCTGTTCACATCTTACTGGAACAGTTCACATCTTACTGGAACAGTCACTCTGTTCACACCTTACTGGAACTGTCACTCTGTTCACATCTTACTGGAACTGTTCACATCTTACTGGAACAGTCACTCTGTTCACATCTTACTGGAACTGTTCACATCTTACTGGAACAGTCACTCTGTTCACATCTTACTGGAACTGTTCACATCTTACTGGAACAGTCCCTCTGTTCACATCTTACTGGAACTGTTCACATCTTGATCAGACTCTAAATGAAATATTTTTTTAAATGACATTCTTGGAGAAAACAAAAGGGAAGGAAGAGACTCAGAAACAGGAGGAGTAGAAGAGTGAATATTAATTGTTATCCAATCTACAAAGGGAAGTAATCCAATCTAACATTCTAATGTGATTTTAATACTCGGTTAACATCTGCAGTGTGTTTCAACTGTGTCTCATCTCCCTATCAGATGTACCTCCAGATAAAGTGCTATGGATCAGAATTCTGAGCTGCCTGCATGGAGACACACAGGCTAAACGTCCCAAATGGTACCCTATATAGTGCACTACTTTCGACCAGGGCTTTAATAAGGGAATAGGATGCCATATGGGCCACACGGCACAGTCTGTCTAATCCTTAAAAAGACACAGACGTGTTACAAATCTGTCTTGCCTTACTTAAACTGCATTCTGTGTACTAATCATACTACATACTATTTAGAACGTACTGTTTAGTAAAAACAAAGGGTGCTTTCCTTGTTGCCTGTGATTTTAATTCCGCGTCACTGAGAAACGTGATGCCCAACTTCCATCAACACATCTCCAACGCCACTAGGGGCGATAAGAGTCCTAGATCACTGTTACTCAAACCCACAAGCAAGCGTACAAAGCCCTCGCTCGTCCTCCATTCGGAAAATCAGATCACGACTCTATACTCCTGCTTCCTATTTACAAACAGAAGCTCAAACCAGAAAGTACCCGTGACGCGCTCCGTAGAGAAATGTTCCACCGAAAGTAGAAGCCATGCTGCTAGCGCTGACTGGAATAGGTTCCGAGACTGTGCCGATAACATGGACGAGCTAACCATCTCCATCTCGGGCTTCATCGGGAAATTCATCAGCAACGTTGTCCCCACAGTGAAGGTTTGCTGCTTCCCCCTATCAAACGCCCCGGATTAATACGAGGTTGGTGCTAAAATGAAGGACAGGTCTATTGCAGCCAACCCCCAAGGCTACAGCTGAGGACACAAACACATGGTGGCTGTGTTGTAGTATGTATGGGTGTATGAGGTATGGTGGCTGTCAAAGTCAAAGTCACCATTATTAGTCAGTTGTACAACCAAATGCCTTCAACCAAAATGTGTCTTCCGCATTTAACCCAACCCCTCTGAATCAGAGAGGTGCGGGGGGCTGCCTTAATCGACATCTTCGGCACCCGGGGAACAGTGGGTTAACTGCCTTGTTCAGTGGCAGAACGACAGATTTATTTCCTTGTCAGCTTGGGGATTTGAACTTGCAACCCTCCGGTTACAAGTCCAACGCTCTAACCACTAGGCTACCTGCCGCCCCTGTGCTGTAGTATGTATGAGGTACAGTGGCTGTGTTGTAGTATGTATGAGGTATGGTGTATGAGGTATGGTGGCTGTGCTGTAGTATGTATGAGGTACAGTGGCTGTGTTGTAGTATGTATGAGGTACAGTGGCTGTGTTGTAGTATGTATGAGGTATGGTGTATGAGGTATGGTGGCTGTGTTGTAGTATGTATGAGGTACGGTGGCTGTGTTGTAGTATGTATGAGGTACAGTGGCTCTGTTGTAGTATGTATGTGGTATGGTGTATGAGGTACAGTGGCTGTGTTGTAGTATGTATGAGGTACGGTGGCTGTGTTGTAGTATGTATGGTGTATGAGGTATGGTGGCTGTGTTGTAGTATGTATGAGGTACAGTGGCTGTGTTGTAGTATGTATTAGGTATGGTGGCTGTGTTGTAGTATGTATGAGGTATGGTGTATGAGGTATGGTGTTTGAGGTATGGTGTATGAGGTATGGTGTATGAGGTATGGTGTATGATGTATGGTGTTTGAGGTATGGTGTATGAGGTATGGTGGATGTGTTGTAGTATGTATGAGGTATGGTGTATGATGTATGGTGTTTGAGGTATGGTGTTTGAGGTATGGTGTATGAGGTATGGTGTTTGAGGTATGGTGTATGAGGTATGGTGTTTGAGGTATGGTGTATGAGGTATGGTGGATGTGTTGTAGTATGTATGAGGTATGGTGTATGATGTATGGTGTTTGAGGTATGGTGTATGAGGTATGGTGTATGAGGTATGGTGTATGAGGTATGGTGTTTGAGGTATGGTGTATGAGGTATGGTGTATGAGGTATGGTGTTTGAGGTATGGTGTATGAGGTATGGTGTATGAGGTATGGTGTATGAGGTATGGTGTATGAGGTATGGTGTTTGAGGTATGGTGTATGAGGTATTGTGTATGAGGTATGGTGTTTGAGGTATGGTGTATGATGTATGGTGTTTGAGGTATGGTGTATGAGGTATGGTGTATGAGGTATGGTGTTTGAGGTATGGTGTATGAGGTATGGTGTATGAGGTATGGTGTTTGAGGTATGGTGTATGAGGTATGGTGTATGAGGTATGGTGTATGAGGTATGGTGTTTGAGGTATGGTGTATGAGGTATGGTGTATGTGTTGTAGTATGTATGAGGTATGGTGTATGAGGTATGGTGTATGAGGTATTGTGTATGAGGTATGGTGTTTGAGGTATGGTGTATGATGTATGGTGTTTGAGGTATGGTGTATGAGGTATGGTGTATGAGGTATGGTGTTTGAGGTATAGTGTATGAGGTATGGTGTATGAGGTATGGTGTTTGAGGTATGGTGTATGAGGTATGGTGTATGAGGTATTGTGTATGAGGTATGGTGTATGAGGTATGGTGTATGAGGTATGGTGTTTGAGGTATGGTGTATGAGGTATGGTGGATGTGTTGTAGTATGTATGAGGTATGGTGTATGAGGTATGGTGTTTGAGGTATGGTGTATGAGGTATGGTGTTTGAGGTATGGTGTATGAGGTATGGTGTTTGAGGTATGGTGTATGAGGTATGGTGGATGTGTTGTAGTATGTATGAGGTATGGTGTATGAGGTATGGTGTATGAGGTATGGTGTATGAGGTATGGTGTATGAGGTATGGTGTTTGAGGTATGGTGTATGAGGTATGGTGTATGAGGTATGGTGTATGAGGTATGGTGTTTGAGGTATGGTGTATGAGGTATGGTGTTTGAGGTATGGTGTATGAGGTATGGTGTATGAGGTATGGAGGCTGTGTTGTTTCTTTTATTTGTGTTTGTTTTTTACGTTGTTGTTTATACTGATACTTATTTTTGATATATACAAGGTGGAATCCCATGTGGCCAAGGGCTACAGTCCATTATGGATTACATAGGAAGACCCAACTGTGATCTACCTAACGTTACCTCTCTACCAGACCAACTCAATACATTTCATGCACACTTTGACAAAAAAACAACACCAAGCTGTGCACAAGGGCCCCCGCTGACCCAGAGGACTGGGTCATCTCGCCCTCAGAGGCCGACATGAGTAAGGCTTTTAATCTGGTCAACAGTTGCAGGGCCGGGAAGGTATTCCAAGGGCGCATTCTCAGAGCATGCGCACAACTCTCTCTGTTCTAACTCAGGAGGAGTTGATGTTCAGGATGAGACATGACAACAACTCTCTCTCTGTTTGGTTCTTCTGGGTGGTAGAAACACAGAGAGCATGCAGGATGTGTGAAGTGAAACAGCCCCAGTTACTTACAGGTGCAGGGTACAAAACGTAAAGTGATGAAAGAAATTGGTGGATGGGCCGAGACTCGCAATGTAGCAGGGCTCAGTATAACTTTTACACACTGTGTGTCTGTGTGTGTCTGTGTGTGTGTGTGTGTGTGTGTGTGTAACTCACGATGTAGCAGGGCTCGCAGTAGGCCTTCTTCTCCACGGCGTAGAAGGGTTTGCCGCGCAGCCTGCCACTGCAGGTCATGCAGATGAAGCAGTCCACGTGGAAGACCTGGTCCATGGCGGTACAGCCGGTACCCTCACCCACCACATTATCCCCACAGCTGGCACACCGCCCTGGGGTAGAGGAGGAGAAGAGGTGGGGGGTTAGACTGGTTCATCCACAGGTCTGACTGTGTGGTCTTATTGCTACTCGTGTTACAGTACTTGGTTTTTGAGCAGAAAGAGACTTGGTTTTGAGCAGAAAGAGGCTTGGTTTTTTAGCAGAAAGAGACTTGGTTTTTGAGCAGAAAGATACTTGGTTTTGAGCAGAAAGAGACTTGGTTTTTGAGCTGAAAGAGACTTGGTTTTTGAGCAGAAAGAGACTTGGTTTTTGAGCAGAAAGAGACTTGGTTTTTGAGCTGAAAGAGAATTGGTTTTGAGCAGAAAGAGGCTTGGTTTTCTACAGAAAGGTACTTGGTTTTTGAGCTGAAAGAGACTTGGTTTTTGAGCAGAAAGATAATTGGTTTTGAGCAGAAAGAGACACTACAGTGAATGATAGTGAATGTATGGAAGTGCCCTCCACAGAGAAAGTGTTTCCATATCGAGACAATCATAAACCCGTATTATGGTCTAACTTTTCCTATGAACCAGTTACTTTCTGATCACTTAGCTAACGTCCTTAATCAAAGGGCCCTTCAGAGGCCTCATTTAAGATGACAGACTACAGAACACTTCAACAGAGACTGGAAACAGATAGATTGGGCTGCAGAAACTCATACCAGCCCCCCACACACACTACTCTTAATAAAGTCATGGGCTTTATCAATGATAAAGAGAAAATCATGAGAGGAAACTCTCGTCTTCTTCATACGTCCTGTGATCCTGTAATCAACCCTTTGATCTAACAGATCGGATCTAACAGATCAACTACAACTATTGATCTGTAATCAAGTGTGTGATGAAGTAAGGCGTTCTACCAAAAGTCAAAAAGGAACCAGACACTAAGAGCACTTCATATCCAGGGCCCTGATAGCATCTCAAAGGAAATGTCTGGAGTTCCTTCATATCCAGGGGCCTGATAGCATCTCAAAGGAAATGTCTGGAGTTCCTTCATATCCAGCGGTTGAAAGGGCCAAAGTGATCGGAGGGCCGACATCTGAAGACATAGGAGGGCCTTGGCTGGATCCTTTTTTGCCGCCGGAAAAAAGGGGGAGCATCATTTTCTAGCTATTTCAGTTGGTGTGGTATCACTGTCTATTGCTTTCACTAATATTATTGACCAGCCTGTTACAGCTTCAATGGTTATACCGTAGATCTGTACTTAATAAACTGCAAAAAAACAACGATGTATAATTGAGTCAAATTAAATAAAGTGTAACACCCCCCTTTAATACACTAAATCCTCATGTTCATTGATAAGGATGGGATTAATTGGGGACACTTTATATAAAAAAAATAAAAAAATAAAACTCTAATGTTCATGGATAAGGATGGGATTAACTTTATTTCTTAAAACCTCTACATCACATAAGTGTGACGGAGTGACACAGCCAGCATCGATTAGAAAAAGTCAAACAGTCTTTTAATGTTTTAATGATAAAGAGAGTAAAACTTCAGAGTCTTGTCTTTTCTTTTGTGGGCACAGTAGTGAGCTGGTATTAATGCATCAGAAAGAGCCAGATTGCATTTTTGTGGGACAAGGCATTCGGATAAATTTAATTGACTTGAAGATATCTTTAATTGAGTTTAAGATGTCCCCAACTCAATGTGAAGTTTATCTTTGACTCAATTAATGACGGTAGCAATTTAATTAGCGATATCTTTGCAATAATGGGGTTTTAGAAAATATATCTTACAATGTTTTCTTTTTTACACACATCTAAAGAGAGATACAATCTTTGCGGCAAAGAAAGAAGACAAAAGACAGTGTGATATTGTGTTGAATAAATGTACATTTAGTTTTTGTAGTATCTTTTTTTTGTTCTTTTTTTGTTTTTACTTTGTCTAAGTCTGATTTGGTGTTGACTGACTGACTGACTGTCTGTCTGTCTGACTGACTGTCTGACTGTTTGACTGTCTGTCTGTCTGTCTGACAGTCTGTCTGTCTGACTGACTGTTTGACTGTGACTGACTGACTGACTGTCTGTCTGTCTGTGTGTCTCGCTGACTGACTGACTGTCTGATTGACTGTTTGACTGTGACTGACTGACTGACTGACTGACTGTCTGTCTGTCTCGCTGACTGACTGACTGTCTGACTGACTGTTTGTCTGTCTGACTGAGTGTTTGACTGACTGTTTGACTGTCTGACTGACTGTCTGACTGACTGACTGTCTGAATGTCTGACTGACTGTTTGACTGTCTGATCGACTGTCTGTCTGTTCTAAATGGTGGATCTGAAGCGTGTTACAGACACACAGAGAGGTGATATGGGAAACGGGGATATCAGATATTGTGTGTGAGAGTGTGTGTGTGTGTGTTTGCACACATGTGTATGTGTGTGTGTGTGTGCACATGTGTGTGTGTCTTTATAACTAACCAGGGGGATATATCAGAATCAGACAAAAGGATGTAGTCTCTGGGATGTAGTCTAGGATGTAGTCTCTGGGACGTAGTCTAGGATGTAGTCTCTGGGATGTAGTCTCTGGGACGTAGTCTAGGATGTAGTCTCTGGGATGTAGTCTAGGATGTAGTCTCTGAGATGTAGTCTCTGGGATGTAGTCTCTGGGATGTTGTCTCTGGGATATAGTCTGGGATGTAGTCTCTGGTATGTAGTCTCTGGGATAGTCTCTAGCATGTAGTCTAGGATGTAGTCTCTGGGATGTAGTCTCTGGGATGTAGTCTCTGGGATGTAGTCTGGGATGTTGTCTCTGGGATGTAGTCTGGGATGTAGTCTCTGGGATGTTGTCTCTGGGATGTAGTCTCTGGGATGTTGTCTCTGGGATATAGTCTGGGATGTAGTCTCTGGTATGTAGTCTCTGGGATAGTCTCTAGCATGTAGTCTAGGATGTAGTCTCTGGGATGTAGTCTCTGGGATGTAGTCTGGAATGTAGTCTCTGGGATGTTGTCTCTGGGATATAGTCTGGGATGTAGTCTCTGGTATGTAGTCTCTGGGATAGTCTCTAGCATGTAGTCTAGGATGTAGTCTCTGGGATGTAGTCTCTGGTATGTAGTCTCTGGGATAGTCTCTAGCATGTAGTCTAGGATGTAGTCTCTGGGATGTAGTCTCCGGGATGTAGTCTTTGGGATGTAGTCTCTGGGATGTAGTCTAGGATGTAGTCTGGGTAAGCAGACCCACGAGGCCCCTTATGATGACTTCCGGTTCTTTGTGGCCCCCACACCAATCTAAGATGCCCTGCTCTAGGATATCAGAGAACTAAGTTCACTAGTCAGAAGTTCACTACTCTCTAAACTATTGTTTTAAATCCTTAAAACACCCTTTAAACTAACATACCCAGCTATCTGGTTTCTGGTTCCACCAGCTTCTATCTGCACCTCACTTACTGACACACACACACACACACACACATACACACATACACAGACACACACACACACACACACACACAGACACACACACCTCAATTACAGAGGCTGTGTTACCTACTGTACGCTATGAGAACGGTACGGGAGAGAGATTAAACAAACTAGAGATGGCGCGTCTCGGGGGGATGTGTGGGTGTCAATGGAATCACAGGCTGGTAATCACTTCAGAGAGCCAGAGGGAAGGAGAGAGAGGGGGGAGATGGAGAGAAAGAAAGAGAGGGCAGAGAGAGAGGGAGAGAGAGAGAAAGATTGTTATAGTCTTCAGATCACAGGCCATCTTCAGTGAGTGGATAAGAGCGTCCAACGTGTCCCACAGGGCTCCCACTTTAAACAGCCAACATGTCCCACAGGGCTCCAGCTTAAAACAGCCAACGTGCCCCACAGGGGTCCCACTTTAAACAGCCAATGTGTCCCACAGGGCTCACACTTTAAACAGCCAACATGTCCCACAGGGCTCCAGCTTAAAACAGCCAACGTGCCCCACAGGGGTCCCACTTTAAACAGCCAATGTGTCCCACAGGGCTCACACTTTAAACAGCCAACGTGTCCCACAGGGCTCACACTTTAAAACAGCCAACGTGTCCCACAGAGCTCACACTTTAAACAGCCAACGTGTCCCACAGGGCTCACACTTTAAACAGCCAACGTGTCCCACAGGGCTCACACTTTAAACAGCCAACGTGTCCCACAGGGCTCACACTTTAAAACAGCCAACGTGTCCCACAGGGGTCCCACTTTAAACAGCCAACGTATCCCACAGGGGTCCCACTTTAAACAGCCAACGTGCCCCACAGGGGTCCCACTTTAAACAGCCAACGTGTCCCACAGGGCTCACACTTTAAACAACCATCTCAAATCAAATCCATTGAGAATGCACAACGACTATACCACTTAGTAGCCAACTAATGTTAATTAGGTAGCTAGCTGACATACCGGTACACACAAGCAACTGTTGTAATGATATGCTATGCAGTTCGTAACATGCTGAGCAAAATAAATACAAAATCAACATGCACGCGATGGCACGTCCGGTTTGGTCAGCGTGTAAGGCTAGCATAGCTAACAAATTGTCAGCAAACATAACGTAACATATTTGAAAAGTCATTACTTTTCATTACATTGCTCTCAACATTTTCTTAACATTTGTCATAATTATTTAAAGGAATGAATTTGTACGCGCTCGATTTCAGCTTGCATTTCTTTCATCACATTCCCAGTGGGTCAGAAGTTTAATTAGTATTTGGTAGCATTGCCTTTAAATTGTTTAACTCGGGTCAAACATTTCGGGTAGCCTTCTACAAGCTTCCCACAATAAGTTGGGTGAATTTTGGCCCATTCCTCCAGACAGAGCTGGTGTAACTGAGTCAGGTTTGTAGGCCTCCTTGCTCGCACATGCTTTTTCAGTTCTGCCCACAATTCTTCTATGGGATTGAGGTCAGGGCTTTGTGATGGCTACTCCAATACCTTGACTTTGTTGTCCTTAAGCCATTTTGCCACAACTTTGGAAGTATGCTTGGGGTCATTGTCCATTTGGAAGACCCATTTGCGACCAAGCTTTAACTTCCTGACTGATGTCTTGAGATGTTGCTTCAATATATCCACATCATTTTCCGTCCTCATGATGCCATCTATTTTGTGAAGTGCACCAGTCCCTCAGCAAAGCACCCCCACAACATGATGCTGCCACCCCCGTGCTTCACGGTTGGGATGGTGTTCTTCAGCTTGCAAGCCTCACCCTTTTTCCTCCAAAAATAACGATGGTCATTATGGCCAAACAGTTCTATTTTTGTTTCATCAGACCAGAGGACATTTATAAATAAAGTACGATCTTTGTCCCCAGTTGCAAACCGTAGTCTGGATTGTTTTTATGGAGGTTTTGGAGAAGTGGCTTCTTCCTTGCTGAGCGGCCTTTCAGGTTATGTCGATATAGGACTCGTTTTACTGTGGATATAGATACTTTTGTACCTGTTTCCTCCAGCATCTTCACAAGGTCCTTTGCTGTTGTTCTTGGATTGATTTGCACTTTTCGCACCAAAGTACGTTCATCTCTAAGAGACAGAACGCGTCTCCTTCCTGAGCGGTATGACGGATGCGTGGTCCCATGTTGTTTATACTTGCGTACTATTGTTTGTACAGATGAATGTGGTACCTTCAGGCATTTGGAAATTGCTCCCAAGGATGAACCAGACTTGTGGAGGTCTACACATTTTTTTTCTGAGGTCTTGGCTGATTTCTTTAGATTTTCACATGATGTCAAGGCCTTGAAATACATCCACAGGTACACCTCCAATAGACTCAAATGATATCAATTAGCCTATCAGAAGCTTCTAAAGCCATGACGTCATTTTCTGGAATTTTCCAAGCTGTTTAAAGACACAGTCAGCTTAGTGTATGTAAACTTCTGACCCACTGGAATTGCGGTACAGTGAATTATAAGTGAAATAATCTGTCTGTAAACAATTGTTGGAGAAAATTACTTGTGTCATGCACAAAGTAGATGTCCTAACTGACTTGCAAAAAACCACAGTTTGTTAACAAGAAATTTGTGGAGTGGTTGAAAAACTAGTTTTAATGACTCCAACCTAAGTGTACGTAAACTTCCGACTCCAACTGTATATCCATACTATGACTAATAAGCATACCACACACTCAATTTACGTGACAAATAGTACGTGGTTAATATGGGCATTGGAACGCAGCTCTAGTCAGTCTGTCATGGAAAGAGCACACAATGCCAAAGACGGGAACATGTACACATTCCACGTATGTCGACAGGCACATGTACACATACACAAAGCAAATCTTTTTGTCCATTAAAATAACATCAAATTGATCAGAAAGTGTAGACACTGTTAATGTTGTAAATGACTATTGTCTCTGGAAACGGCAGATTTTAATGGAATATCTACATAGGCGTACAGAGGCCCATTATCAGCAACCATCACTCCTGTGTTCCATTGGCACGTTGTGTTCGATAATTGGGGCGACAGGTAGCCTAGTGGTTAGAGCGTTGGGCCAGTAACTGAAAGGTTGCTAGATCGAATCCCTGAGCTGACATGGTAAAAAATCTGTCGTTCTACCCCTGAACAAGGCAGTAAATTTAACCCCGTTCGTAGGCTGTCATTGTTTATAAGAATTTGCTCTTAACTGACTTGCCTATTTAAAAAAATCTAAGTTTATCATTTTAAAAGGCTAATTGATCATTAGAAAACCCTTTTGCAATTATGTTAGCACATCTGAAAACTGTTGTCCTGATTAAAGAAGCAATAAAACTGGCCTTCTTTAGACTAGTTGAGTATCTGGAGCATCAGCATATGTGGGTTCCATTACAGGCTCAAAATGTCCAGGAACAAAGACCTTTCTTCTGAAACTCTTCAGTCTATTCTTGTTCTGAGAAATGAAGGCTATTCCATGCGAGAAATTGCCAAGAAACTGAAAATCTGGTACAACGCTGTGTACTACTCCCTTCACAGAACAGCGCAAACTGGCTCTAACCAGAATAGAAAGAGGAGTGGGAGGCCCCCGGTGCACAACTGAGCAAGAGGACAAGTACATTAGAGTGTCTAGTATTGAGAAACAGAAGCCTCACAAGTCCTCAACTGGCAGCTTCATTAAATAGTACAATAATATAAACATATTCCACAAGTATTTCCACTTTGTTGTGTAAAAGTCAATGACAATCATGTTGACAATAAATATAGCTTGAGGCCTTGTAAGTTGATGATCCTCCAGTTTCACAGAATATATAGCAGTTGTAAAACAATCCTATGAAATGCTTAACAACATAATAAGTTGCATGGACTCACTCTGAGTGCAATAATAGTTTTTAAATTTTTTTTGGGAATGACTACCTCATCTCTACCCCAACACATACAATTATCTGTAAGGTCCCTCAGTCCAACAATGAACACAGATACAACCACAAAGACCAGGGAGGTTTTCCTCGCAAAGAAGAGCACCTATTGTCACATATTGAATATTCCAAAACATACTTCCTGTTTTCAACAGGGCACTAAACTGCAAAATAATGTGACAAAGAAATGAACTTTATGCCCTGCATACAAAGCTGGGACCGAAGGACTGAAAAACAGCTTCTATCTCAAGGCCATCATACTGGTAAACAGCCATCACTAACTCAGAGGCTGCTGCCTACATTGAGACCCAATCACTGGACACTTTAATAAATGGATCAAAAGTCACTTTAAATAATGCCACTTTAATAATGTTTACATATCTTACATTACTCATATCATATGTATATACTGTATTTTATACCATCTACTGCACCTTGCCTATGCCGCTCGGCCATCGCTCATCCATATATTTATATGTACATATTCTCATTCACCCTTTTAGATTTGTGTGTATTAGGTAGTTGTTGGGGAATTGTTAGATTACTTGTTAGATATTACTGCACTGTCGGAACTAGAAGCACAAGCATTTCGCTACACTCGCATTAACATCTGCTAACCATGTGTATGTGACCAATATTTTTGGGGGATTTGATTTATGTTTGGGGCAAATCCATATTAACACATTACTGAATACCACGCTTCATATTTTCATCGTGTTATGGGTATGGCTGTAAGTATAGGAAAAATCCTACACCAAGACGACAGGAACGTTCCTGTCACACCCTGATCTGTTTCACCTGTCTTGTTCTTGTCTCCACCCCCCCCACCAGGTGTCTCCTATTTTTCCCATTATCCCCTGTGTATTTATACCTGCGTTTTCTGTTTCTTTGTTACCAGTCCGTCTTGTTTTGTCAGGTCTTACCAGCGTGTTTCCCGTTTCTCCTGTTTTCAAGTTTTATTTTCTAGTCTTCTCGGTTTTTACCTTTCCGCCTGTCCTGACCCTGAGCCCGCCTGCCGTTCTGCCCCTGATCGACTCTGCCTTGTATTACGAACCTCTGCCTGCCCTCGACCTGCACTTTGTCTGACCCTTTGTTATTATAAATATTCTGAGAATCAAACTATCTGCATCTGGGTCATATCCTGAGTCGTGATTGTTCTTCAAATCAAATCAAATTTTATTTGTCACATACACATGGTTAGCAGATGTTAATGCGAGTGTAGCGAAATGCTTGTGCTTCTAGTTCCGACCATGCAGTAGTATCTAACAAGTAATCTAACAAATTCACAACAACTACCTTATACACACAAGAGTAAAGGAATGAATACGAGTATGTACATATAAATATATGGATGAGCGATGGCTGACCGGCATAGGCAAGATGCAGTAGATGGTATGGAGTACAGTATATACACATATATATGAGATGAGTAATGTAGGATATGTAAACATTATATAAATGGCATAGTTTAAAGTGGCTAGTGATACATTATTTCATCCAATTATAATTATTAAAGTGTTGAGTTGCCTATTTAGTGTTGAATAAAATCGGCTTTGAAATCTATGGTACGACTTGAAAATGTCTGTCTGGAAATGATCAACAACCTTGACAGAGCTTGAAGAATTTAGAAAAGAATAATGTGCAAACATTGTAAAACCCAGGTGTGAAAAGCTCTTAGAGACTCACCCAGAAAGACTCGTAAAGGCTGTAATCGCTGCCAAAGGTGCTCTAACATGTATTGACTCAGGGGTGTGAATGAGATATTTCTGTATATAATTTTCAATAAAATTGGAAACATTTCTAAAAACATGTTTTCACTTTGTCATTATGGGGTATTGTGTGTAGATGGGTGAAACTGTTTTATATATTTAATCCATTTTGAAATTCAGGCTGTAACACAACAAAATGTGGAATAAGTCCAGCGGTATGAATACTTTCTGAAGGCGCTGTATATGAGGTATAAGTAGTGAGTAGTATTAAAATAAAAAACAGATATACCTTATCAACATAAGTATTCAGACCCGTTGCTATGAGACTTTGAAATTGAGCTCAGGCGCATCCTGTTTCCGTTGATCAGCCTTGAGGTGTTTCTACAACTTGATTGGAGTCCACCTGTGGCAAATTCAATTGTTTGGACATGATTTGGAAAGACACACACCTGTCTATATAAGGTCCCACAGTTGACAGTGCATGTCAGAGCAAAAACCAAGCCATGAGGTCGAAGGAACTGTTCGTAGAGCTCAGAGACAGGATTGTGTCGGGGCACAGATCTGGGGAAGGGAATCAAAACATTTCTGCAGCATTGAAGGTCCCAAAAAACACATGGGCATCTGTCATTCGTAAATGAAAGACGTTTGGCAACACCAAGACTCGTCTTTGAGCTGGCCACACGGCCAAACTGGGCGATCAGGGGAGAAGGGCCTTGGTCAAGGAGGTGACCAAGAACCCGATGGTCACTCTGACAGAGCTCCAGAGTTCCTCTGTGGAGATGGGAGAACCTTCCAGAAGGACAACCATTTCTGGAGCACTCCACCAATCAGGCATTTATGGTAGAGTGGCCAGGCGGGAAGCCATTCCTCATTAAAAGGCACATGCCAGCCCACTTGGAGTTTGCCAAAAGGTACCTAAAGGACTCTCAGACCATGAGAATCAAGATTATCTGGTCTGATGAAACCAAGATTCAACTCTTTGGCCTGAATGCCAGGTGTCACGTCTGGAGGAAACCTGGCAACATCTCTACGGTGAAGCATGGTGGTGGCAGCATCATGATGTGGGGATGTTTTTCAGAGGCAGGGACTGGGAGACTAGTCAGGATTGAGGGAAAGATGAACGGAACAAAGTACAGAGAGAGAGCGCTCAGGACCTCAGAATGTCCTTGAGTGGCCCAGCCAAAGACCGGACTTGAACCCGATCGAACATCTCTGGAGAGACCTGAAAATAGCTGTGCAGCAACGCTCCCCATCCAACCTGACAGAGCTTGAGAGGATCTGCAGAGATAAATGGGAGAAACTCCCCAAATACAGGTGTGCCAAGCTCGTAGCTTCATACCCAAGAAGACTCAAGGCTGTAATCACTGCCAAAGGTACTTCAACAAAGTACTGAGTAAAGGGTCTGAATACTTATGTATAATATGATGTTTCAGTTTTTTGTTTTGTTATACACATTTGCAAAAATGTCTAAACCTGGTGAGGTTTGTCATTATGGGGTATTGTGATGTCATAATGGGGTATTGTGATGTCATTATGGGGTATTGTGATGTCATTATGGGGTATTGTGTGTATATTGATGAAGGGGAAAAAACTATTTAATCCAGTTTAGAATAAGGCTGTAACGTAACAAAATGTGGAAAAAGTCAAGGGGTCTGAATACTTGACGAATGCACTGTATGTGTCGAGACCCGATGCTCCAGTACCGCTTACCAGACTAGAGTCCACTACATGTGTCTGGTAGGAGAGGGGAGGCTGGAGTCCACTACATGTGTCTGGTAGGAGAGGGGAGGCTGGAGTCCACTACATGTGTCTGGTAGGAGAGGGGGAGGCTGGAGTCCACTACATGTGTCTGGTAGGAGAGGGGAGGCTGGAGTCCACTACATGTGTCTGGTAGGAGAGGGGAGGCTGGAGTCCACTACATGTGTCTGGATCTGTCACTCCCAAAGTAAGGTTCTAGTAGGTATCTGTTAATGTAACATTTTGTTCGACACACTATTCCCTACATAGTGCACTACTTTTGACCAGGGCCCATAGGGTTCATGCATCCTATGCGTGTTTGAAAGTGACTCCAATTGTCCCAAAGCACAAGGTCCTGCCATCTACCCTGTACATCCATGACATTTCTCAGAGGAGAGGAGAGAGGGAGGACAGGACGAGGGGAGAGGAGAGGAGAGGAGAGAGGGAGAGGAGGGGAGATGAGGAGAGGAGGAGATGAGACAAGGAGGAGGGAGAGGAGAGGAGGAGAGAGAGAAGAGGTAGGAGGAGAGGAGAGAGAGGAGATGAGATGAGGAGTAGAGGAGATGAGAGGTAGGAGAGGAGATGAGGAGAGAGGGAGGAGATGAGGGAGGAGAGAGGGAGGAGAGGAGAGGTAGGAGAGGAGATGAGGAGAGAGGGAGGAGTTGAGGAGAAGAAAGAGAGGAGAGGAGGGGAGGAGTAGAGCAGAGGAGATGAGAGGTAGGAGAGGAGATGAAGAGAGAGGGAGGAGATGAGGGAGGAGAGAGGGAGGCAATGAGGGAGGAGATGAGGAGAGAGGGAGGAGATGAGGGAGGCGATGAGGGAGGAGATGAGGAGAGAGGGAGGAGATGAGGGAGGAGAGAGGGAGGAGATGAGGGAGGAGATGAGGAGAGAGGGAGGAGATGAGGGAGGAGATGAGGAGAGAGGGAGGAGATGAGGGAGGAGATGAGGAGGACTTGCATCACCCCACTCACTCTGTCAGGGTTACATAATGCCTAAACATACATGCTCTTATGTAAATACACAACCTTTTAATCACACTTAAACACACACACACACACGCACACACACACACACACACACGCACGCACACACACACACACACACACACGCACACACGCACGCACACACACACACACACACACACACACACGCACACACACACGCACGCACGCACGCACACACACACGCACACACAGTACACACACAACCTTTTAATCACACTTAAACACACACACACGCACACACACACACACACACACACACACACACACACACACACACACACACACACACACACACACACACACACACACACACACACACACACACAACCTTTTAATCATGCCTTGCATAAGGAGTCAGCAGGAAAATACAAAAAATAGGTCATGGCCTCCTGCAAGACAGTATTTATACCAGACTGTTCAGACAGACAGTATTTATGCCAGACTGTTCAGACAGACAGTATTTATACCAGACTGTTCAGACAGACAGTATTTATACCAGGCCGTTCAGACAGACAGTATTTATACCAGACTATTCAGACAGACAGATATTTATACCAGACTGTTTAGACAGACAGACAGTATTTATACCAGACTGTTCAGACAGACAGACAGTATTTATACCAGACTGTTCAGACAGACAGTATTTATACCCAGACTGTTCAGACAGACAGTATTTATACCAGGCCGTTCAGACAGACAGTATTTATACCAGACTATTCAGACAGACAATATTTATACCAGACTGTTCAGACAGAACGTGTGTATAGTCGTGGCCAAAAGTTTTGAAAATGACACAAATATACATTTTCACAGTCTGCTGCCTCAGTTTGTATGATGGCAATTTGCATCTACTCCAGAATGTCATGAAGAGTGATCAGATGAAGTCCCTCTTTGCCATGAAAATGAACTGAATCCCCCAAAAACATTTCCACTGCATTTCAGCCCTGCCACAAAAGGACCAGCTGACATCATGTCAGTGATTCTCTGTTAACACAGGTGTGAGTGTTGACAAGGACAAGGCTGGAGATCACTCTGTCATGCTGATTGAGTTCGAATAACAGACTGGAAGCTTCAAAAGGAGGGTGGTGCTTGGAATCATTGTTCTTCCTCTGTCAACCATGGTTTCCTGCAAGGAAACACGTGTGCCGTCATCATTGGTTTGCACAAAAAGGGCTTCACAGGCAAGGATATTGCTGCCAGTAAGATTGCACCTAAATCAACCATTTATCGGATCATCAAGAAATTCAAGGAAAGCGGTTCAATTGTTGTGATGAAGGCTTCAGGGTGCCCAAGAAAGTCCAGCAGGCGCCAGGACTGTCTCCTAAAGTTGATTCAGCTGCGGGATCTGGGCACCACCAGTACAGAGATTGCTCAGGAATGGCAGCATGCAGGTGTGAGTGCATCTGCACGCACAGTGAGGCGAAGACTTTTGGAGGATGGCCTGGTGTCAAGAAGGGCAGCAAAGAAGCCACTTCTCTCCAGGAAAAACATCAGGGACAGACTGATATTCTGCAAAAGGTACAGGGATTGGACTGCTGAGGACTGGGCTAAAGTCATTTTCTCTGATGAATCCCCTTTCCGATTGTTTGGGGCATCCGGAAAAAAGCTTGTCCGGAGAAGACAAGGTGAGCGCTACCATCAGTCCTGTGTCATGCCAACAGTAAATCATCCAGAGACCATTCATGTGTGGGGTTGCTTCTCAGTCAAGGGAGTGGGCTCACTCACAGTTTTGCCTAAGAACGCAGCCATGAATAAAGAATGGTGCCAACACATCCTCGGAGAGCAACTTCTCCCAACCATCCAGGAACAGTTTGGTGACGAACAATACCTTTTCCAGCATGATGGAGCACCTTGCCATAAGGCAAAAGTGATAACTAAGTGGCTCGGGGAACAAAACATCGATATTTTGGGTCCATGGCCAGGAAACTCCCCAGACCTTAATCCCAACTCCCCAGACCTTAATCCCAGTTCTTTACAGCATACTAAAGCAAGCCTCGGTCTATAGAGGCAGTTCTTTACAGCATACTAAAGCAAGCCTCGGTCTATAGAGGCAGTTCTTTACAGCATACTAAAGCAAGCCTCGGTCTATAGAGGCAGTTCTTCACAGCATACTGAAGCAAGCCTGGGTCTATAGAGGCAGTTCATCACAGCATACTAAAGCAAGCCTCGTCTATAGAGGCAGTTCTTCACAGCATACTAAAGCAAGCCTCGGTCTATAGAGGCAGTTCATCACAGCATACTAAAGCTAGCCTGGGTCTATAGAGGCAGTTCTTCACAGCATACTAAAGCAAGCCTCAGTCTATAGAGGCAGTTCTTCACAGCATACTAAAGCAAGCCTCGGTCTATAGAGGCAGTTCATCACAGCATACTAAAGCAAGCCTCGGTCTATAGAGGCAGTTCTTCACAGCATACTAAAGCAAGCCTGGGTCTATAGAGGCAGTTCATCACAGCATACTACAGCAAGCCTCGGTCTATATAGGCAGTTCTTCACAGCATACTAAAGCAAGTCTGGGTCTATAGAGGCAGTTCTTCACAGCATACTAAAGCAAGCCTGGGTCTATAGAGGCAGTTCTTCACAGCATACTAAAGCAAGTCTGGGTCTATAGAGGCAGTTCTTCACAGCATACTAAAGCAAGCCTGGGTCTATAGAGGCAGTTCATCACAGCATACTTCTGACTTTGTAGATTTCATGCAGATTATTGTGATGTTGAGACAGTGTGCAGACATGGCAATATATTTCTTATTATTTCATTGTTTTCTGGACAGCGACAGAATGTCAGAATGTAGAGGGATACAGAATGGAAGGGCTGAGACGAGCCCGGGAGTCTGGGGGGCTAACCCCTACGCCAGACCCTGGCTCGTATCCTCAATATGTCCTACTGAAGTAGAGTAATGCCCTCCTCTGCCACTGATCAAATGGCTAAAGCAAAAAATGACAGGAAAATAGGTGCTGTGTTAAATGACAGAAGAAAATAGGCTGCCTTAAATGACAGGAGAAAAGGTGCAGCCTTAAATGACAGGAGAAAAGACGCTGCCTTAAATGACAGGAGAAAAGGTGCTGCCTTAAATGACAGGAGAAAAGATGCTGCCTTAAATGACAGGAGAAAAGGTGCAGCCTTAAATGACAGGAGAAAAGACGCTGCCTTAAATGACAGGAGAAAAGGTGATGCCTTAAATGACAGGAGAAAAGATGCTGCCTTAAATGCCAGGAGAAAAGGTGCTGCCTTAAATGACAGGAGAAAAGGTGCTGCCATATATGACAGGAGAAAAGACGCTGCCTTAAATGACAGGAGAAAAGGTGCAGCCTTAAATGACAGGAGAAAAGGTGCAGCCTTAAATGACAGGAGAAAAGGTGCTGCCTTAAATGACAGGAGAAAAGGTGCTGCCTTAAATGACAGGAGAAAAGGTGCTGCCTTAAATGACAGGAGAAAAGGTGCAGCCTTAAATGACAGGAGAAAAGGTGCTGCCTTAAATGACAGGAGAAAAGGTGCTGCCTTAAATGACAGCAGAAAAGATGCAGCCTTAAATGACAGGAGAAAAGGTGCTGCCTTAAATGACAGGAGAAAAGGTGCTGCCTTAAATGACAGGAGAAAAGGTGCAGCCTTAAATGACAGGAGAAAAGGTGCTGCCTTAAATGACAGGAGAAAAGGTGCTGCCTTAAATGACAGGAGAAAAGATGCAGCCTTAAATGACAGGAGAAAAGGTGCTGCCTTAAATGACAGGAGAAAAGGTGCTGCCTTAAATGACAGGAGAAAAGGTGCTGCCTTAAATGACAGGAGAAAAGGTGTAGCCTTAAATGACAGGAGAAAAGGTGCTGCCTTAAATGACAGGAGAAAAGGTGCTGCCTTAAATGACAGGAGAAAAGGTGTAGCCTTAAATGACAGGAGAAAAGGTGCTGCCTTAAATGACAGGAGAAAAGGTGC
>CM059793.1:2782678-2802678 GCA_030435695.1 Brachymystax lenok tsinlingensis
AGTCTGACAGAATATAACAATTTGACAGTATATAAAAGTATGACAGTATATAACAGTATATAACAGTATATAACAGTCTGACAGTATATAACAGTCTGACAGTATATAACAGTCTGACTGTATATAACACTATACAACAGTATATAACAGTCTGACAGTACATAGCAGTCCTACAATATATAACAGTCTGAAAGTATATAACAGTCTGACAGTATATAACAGTATATAACAGTCTGACAGTATATAACAGCCTGACAGTATAACAGTCGGACAGTATATAACAGTATATAACAGTATATAACAGTCTGACAGTATATAACAGTATATAACAGCCTTACAGTATATAACAGTCTGACAGTATATAACAGTCTGACAGTATATAACAGTATATAACAGTCTGACAGTATATAACAGTCTGACAGTATATCAGTCTGACAGTATATAACAGTCTGACAGTATATATCAGTACATAACAGTCTGACAGTATATAACAGTCTGACAGTATATAAAAGTCTAACAGTATATAACAGTATGACAGTATATAACAGTATATAACAGTATATAACAGTCTAACAGTATATAAAAGTCTGACAGTAAATAACAGTCTGACAGAATATAACAGTATATAACAGTCTGACAGTATATAACAGTCTAACAGTATATAACAGTCTGACAGTATCTATCAGTCTGACAGTATATAACAGTAAATAACAGTCTGACAGTATATAACAGTCTGACAGTATATAACAGTCTGACAGTATAGAACAGTCTGAGAGTATAGAACAGTCTAACAGTATATAACAGTCTGACAGTATATAACAGTTTGACAGTATATAACAGTCTAACAGTATATAACAGTCTAACAGTATATATCAGTCTGACAGTATATAACAGCCTTACATTATATAACAGTCTGAGAGTATATAACAGTCTGACAGTATATAACAGTCGGACAGTATATAACAGTCTGACAGTATATAACAGTATATAACAGTCTGACAGTATAGAACAGTCTGACAGTATATAACAGTCTAACAGTATATAACAGTGTATAACAGTCTCAGTATTTAACAGTCTGACAGTATATAACAGTATATAACAGTCTGACATTATATAACAGTCTGACAGTATATAACAGTCTGAGAGTATATAACAGCCTTACAGTATAAAACAGTCTGACAGTATATAACAGTCTGACACTATATAACAGTATATATCAGTCTGACAGTATATACCAGTATAACAGTATATAAAAGTCTGACAGTATATATCAGTCTGACAGTATATAACAGCCTTACAGTATATAACAGTCTGACAGTATATAACAGTCTGACAGTATATAACAGTCTGACAGTATATAACAGTATATAACAGTCTGACAGTATATAACAGCCTTACAGTATAAAACAGTCTGACAGTATATAACAGTCTGACACTATATAACAGTATATATCAGTCTGACAGTATATACCAGTATAACAGTATATAAAAGTCTGACAGTATATATCAGTCTGACAGTATATAACAGTCTGACAGTATATAACAGTCTGACAGTATATAACAGTCTGACAGTATATAACAGTATATAACAGTCTGCCAGTATATAACAGTCTGACAGTATATAACAGTCTGACAGTATATAACAGTCTCAGTATATAACAGTCTGACAGTATATAACAGTCTGACAGTATAGAACAGTCTGACAGTATAGAACAGTCTAACAGTATATAACAGTATATAACAGTCTCAGTATTTAACAGTCTGACAGTATATAACAGTATATAACAGTCTGACAGTATATAACAGTCTGACAGTATATAGCAGCCTTACAGTATATAACAGTCTGACAGTATATACCAGTCTGAGAGTATATAACAGTCTGAAAGTATATAACAGTCTGACAGTATATAACAGTATAAAACAGTCTAACAGTATATAACAGTATATAACAGTCTAACAGCATATAACAGTATATAACAGTATATAACAGTCTAACAGTATATAACAGTCTGACAGTATAACAATATATAAACGTCTAACAGTATAAACCAGTATATACCAGTCTGACAGTATATAACAGTCTTACAGTATATAACAGTATATAACAGTCGAACAGTATATAACAGTCTGACATTAAATAACAGTATATAACATTCTGACAGTATATAACAGTCTGACAGTATATAACAGTCTGACAGTATATACCAGTCTGACAGTATATAACAGTCTGACAGTATATAACAGTCTGACAGTATATAAAAGTATGACAGTATATAACAGTATTTAACAGTCTGACAGTATATAACAGTCTGACAGTATATAACAGTCTGACTGTATATAACAGTATACAACAGTATATAACAGTCTGACAGTATATAACAGTCTGACAGTATATAACAGTCTGACAGTATATAAAAGTCTGACAGTATATAACAGTCTGACAGTATATAACAGTCTAACAGTATATAACAGTCTGCCAGTATATAACAGTATATAACAGTATATATCAGTCAGACAGTATATAACAGTCTGACAGTATATAACAGTCTAACAGTATATAACAGTCTGACAGTATATAACAGTATATAACAGTATATATCAGTCTGACAGTATATAACAGTCTGACAGTATATAACAGTCTAACAGTATATAACAGTCTGACAGTATATAACAGTATATAACAGTATATAACAGTCTGACAGTATATAACAGTCTAACAGTATATAACAGTCTGACAGTATATAACATTATATAACACTATATATCAGTCTGACAGTATATAACAGTCTGACAGTATATAACAGTCTGACATTATATAACAGTCTTACAGTATATAACAGTCTGACAGTATATAACAGTCTTACAGTATATAACAGTATATAACAGTCTGACAGTATATAACAGTCTAACAGTATATAACAGTCTGACAGTATATAACAGTCTAACAGTATATAACAGTCTAACAGTATATAACAGTCTGACAGTATATAACAGTCTGACAGTATATACCAGTCTTACAGTATATAATAGTATATAACAGTCTGACAGTATATAACAGTCTGACAGTATATACCAGTCTTACAGTATATAATAGTCTGACAGTATATAACATTCTGACAGTATATAACAGTCTGACAGTATATAACAGTCTTACAGTATATAACAGTATATAACAGTCTGACAGTATATAACAGTCTGACAGTATATAACAGTATATAACAGTCTGACAGTATATAACAGTCTGACAGTATATAACAGTCTGACAGTATATAACAGTATATAACAGTCTGACAGTATATAACAGTCTGACAGTATATAACAGTCTTACAGTATATAACAGTATATAACAGTCTGACAGTATATAACAGTCTGACAGTATATAACAGTCTTACAGTATATAACAGTATATAACAGTCTGACAGTATATAACAGTCTGACAGTATATAACAGTCTTACAGTATATAACAGTATATAACAGTCTGACAGTATATAACAGTCTTACAGTATATAACAGTATATAACAGTCTGACAGTATATAACAGTCTGACAGTATATAACAGTCTTACAGTATAAACCAGTATATAACAGTCTGACAGTATATAACAGTCTGACAGTATATAACAGTCTTACAGTATATAACAGTATATAACAGTCTGACAGTATATAACAGTCTGACAGTATATAACAGTCTGACAGTATATATCAGTCTGATAGTATATAACAGTCTTACAGTATATAACAGTATATAACAGTCTGACAGTATATAACAGTCTAACAGTATATAACAGTCTGACAGTATATAACAGTCTGACAGTATATACCAGTCTTACAGTATATAATAGTATATAACAGTCTGACAGTATATAACTGTCTGACAGTATATACCAGTCTTACAGTATATAATAGTATATAACAGTCTGACAGTATATAACATTCTGACAGTATATAACAGTCTTACAGTATATAACAGTATATAACAGTCTGACAGTATATAACAGTCTGACAGTATATAACAGTATATAACAGTCTGACAGTATATAACAGTCTGACAGTATATAACAGTCTTACAGTATATAACAGTATATAACAGTCTGACAGTATATAACAGTCTGACAGTATATAACAGTCTTACAGTATATAACAGTATATAACAGTCTGACAGTATATAACAGTCTGACAGTATATAACAGTCTTACAGTATATAACAGTATATAACATTCTGACAGTATATAACAGTCTTACAGTATATAACAGTCTGACAGTATATAACAGTCTGACAGTATATAACAGTCTTACAGTATATAACAGTATATAACAGTCTGACAGTATATAACAGTCTGACAGTATATAACAGTCTGACAGTATATATCAGTCTGACAGTATTTAACAGTATATAACAGTCTGACAGTATATAACAGTCTGACAGTATATAACAGTCTGACAGTATATAACAGTATATAACAGTCTAACAGTATATAACAGTCTAACAGTATATACCAGTCTGACAGTATATAACAGTCTGACAGTATATAACAGTCTGACAGTATATAACAGTCTGACAGTACATAACACAATATTCCCTATACAGATCTTCATTTGAGCCACTTTGCAGGAAAATAATTATGCAGGAAAAGGAAATGTGACTTATTATGTTGATTGTAATCAATATCAACATTTTGTAGGAGTTATATTTTGTTAGGGCAAATCAAGTCTGACCTTTTAAAGTGGAAATTACAAACTTTAGAGGCCTTTTTAAAAACTTGAATACACTACAAGTTTGCATTTTTCCCTCCTGTGTAAGAAAATCTCAGCAACAAATAGAGTGATCAAATTAAGTTCCTACATCTGTATAGTGCAATACATATACAGTACCAGTCAAAAGTTTGGACACACCGACTCATTCAAGGGTTTTTCTGTATTTTTACTATTTTCTGCATTGTAGAATAATAGTGAAGACATCAACACTATGAAATAACACATATGGAATCATGTAGTAACCAAAAAAGTGTTAAACAAATCAAAATCTATTTTATATTTGAGATTCTTCAAAGTAACCACCCTTTGCCTTGATGACAGCTTTGCACACTCTTGGCATTCTCTCAACCACCTTCATGAGGTAGTCACCTGGATTGCATTTCAATGAACAGGTGTGCCTTGTTAAAAGTTAATTTGTGGAATTTCTTTCCTTCTTAATGCATTTGAGCCAATCAGTTCTGTTGTGACAAGGTAGGGGTTGTATACAGAAGATAGCCCTATTTGGTAAAAGACCAAACCCATATTATGGTAGGAACAGTTCAAATAAGCAAAGAGAAACGATAGTCCATCATTACTTTAAGACATGAAGGTCAGTCAATCAGTAAAATTTCAAGAACTTTAAAGTTTCTTCAAGTGCAGTCGCAAAAACCATCAAGCCCTATGATGAAACTGGCTCTCATGAGGACCGCCCCAGGAAAGGAAGACCCAGAGTTACCTCTGCTGCAGAGGATAAGTTCATTAGAGTTACCAGCCTCAGAAATTACAGCCGAAATAAATGCTTCACAGAGTTCAAGTAACAGACACATCTCAACATGTTCAGAGGAGACTGAGTGAATCAGGCCTTCATGGTCAAATTGCTGCAAAGAAACCACTACTAAAGGACACCGATAAGAAGAAGAGACTTGCTTGGGCCAAGAAACATGAGCAATGGACATTAGACCGGTGGAAATATGTCCTTTGGTCTAATGAGTCCAAATGTGAGATTTTGTTTCCAAACACCGTGTCTTTGTGAGATGCAGAGTAGGTGAACGGATGATCTCCGCATGTGTGGTTACCACCGTGAAGCATGGAGGAGGAGGTGTGATGGTGTGATTGTGCTTTGCTGGTAACACTGTCTGTGATTTATTTAGAATTCAAGGCACACTTAACCAGCATGGCTACCACAGCATTCTGCAGCGATATGCCATCCCATCTGGTTTGGGCTTAGTGGGACTATCATGTGTTTTTCAACAGGACAATGACCCACCACACCTCCAGGCTGTGTAAGGGCTATTTGACCAAGAAGGAGAGTGATGGAGTGCTGCATCAGGTGACCTGGCCTCCACAATCACCTGACCTCAACCCAATTGAGATGGTTTGGGTTGAGTTGGACTGCCACTCTGTACTGTAATGTGACTGACTCTGTACTGTAGTGTGACCGACGCTCTGTAGTGTAGTGTGACCGACACTCTGTAGTGTAGTGTGTCTGACGCTCTGTAGTGTAGTGTGACTGACACTCTGTAGTGTAGTGTGACCGACACTCTGTAGTGTAGTGTGACTGACACTCTGTAGTGTAGTGTGACCGACACTCTGTAGTGTGACTGACACTCTGTAGTGTAGTGTGACTGACACTCTGTAGTGTAGTGTGACTGACACTCTGTAGTGTCACTGAAACTCTGTAGTGTAGTGTGACTGACACTCTGTAGTGTAGTGTGACTGACACTCTGTAGTGTAGTGTGACTGACACTCTGTAGTGTAGTGTGACCAATACTCTGTAGTGTAGTGTGACTGACACTCTGTAGTGTAGTGTGACTGACACTCTGTAGTGTAGAATACACAGAATGTACATAGCTTCTGTCTTTTCGGGTTCCTGACCAATTCTGCTATTTTACGCTGATCTTTCTTTGTACATACAATTTCCGACATAATTTCGTATGACTGAAAACAGCTTCTGGACGTCAGAACAGCTCCTGGACGTCAGAACAGCTCCTGGACATCAGAACAGCTCCTGGACGTCAGAACAGCTCCTGGACGTCAGAACAGCTCCTGGACGTCAGAACAGCTCCTGGACATCAGAACAGCGATCACTAACCTCAATTTGGATGCAGCTATCTACTTAAATTAGTCAACAGCTGTGGATGTACTGCTCATTCCAGAGCAGGCCCTAATCCCAGAGACTTAGAAGAAGAAGAAGAGACGGCGTAAGAGACGCTGACGTGTGGGCACCCTGAGACTGCGTAGGTGAGTAATAAACTGCCTCTACCCTTCGCTCTATTGGTGAACATACAATCACTGGAGAACAAACTGGAAGAGCTCCATTTGAGACTATCCTATGAAGAGGACCTGAAGAACTGTAATATCCTATGAAGAGGACCTGAAGAACTGTAATTTCCTATGAAGAGGACCTGAAGAACTGTAATTTCCTATGAAGAGGACCTGAAGAACTGTAATTTCCTATGAAGAGGCCCTGAAGAACTGTAATATCCTATGAAGAGGACCTGAAGAACTGTAATATCCTATGAAGAGGACCTGCAGAACTGTAATTTCCTATGAAGAGGACCTGCAGAACTGTAATATCCTATGAAGAGGACCTGAAGAACTGTAATTTCCTATGAAGAGGACCTGAAGAACTGTAATATCCTATGAAGAGGACCTGAAGAACTGTAATTTCCTATGAAGAGGACCTGAAGAACTGTAATATCCTATGAAGAGGACTTGAAGAACTGTAATTTCCTATGAAGAGGACCTGAAGAACTGTAATTTCCTATGAAGAGGACCTGAAGAACTGTAATATCCTATGAAGAGGACCTGCAGAACTGTAATATCCTATGAAGAGGACCTGAAGAACTGTAATTTCCTATGAAGAGGACCTGAAAAACTAATTTCCTATGAAGAGGACCTGAGGAACTGTAATATCCTATGAAGAGGACCTGAAGAACTGTAATTTCCTATGAAGAGGACCTGAATAACTGTAATATCCTATGAAGAGGACCTGAAGAACTGTAATATCCAATGAAGAGGACCTGAAGAACTGTAATATCCTATGAAGAGGACCTGCAGAACTGTAATATCCTATGAAGAGGACCTGAAGAACTGTAATTTCCTATGAAGAGGCCCTGAAGAACTGTAATATCCTATGAAGAGGACCTGAAGAACTGTAATATCCTATGAAGAGGACCTGCAGAACTGTAATTTCCTATGAAGAGGACCTGCAGAACTGTAATATCCTATGAAGAGGACCTGAAGAACTGTAATTTCCTATGAAGAGGACCTGAAGAACTGTAATATCCTATGAAGAGGACCTGAAGAACTGTAATATCCTATGAAGAGGACCTGAAGAACTGTAATTTCCTATGAAGAGGACCTGAAGAACTGTAATATCCTATGAAGAGGACCTGAAGAACTGTAATTTCCTATGAAGAGGACCTGAAGAACTGTAATTTCCTATGAAGAGGACCTGAAGAACTGTAATATCCTATGAAGAGGACCTGCAGAACTGTAATATCCTATGAAGAGGACCTGAAGAACTGTAATTTTCTATGAAGAGGACCTGAAGAACTGTAATATCCTATGAAGAGGACCTGAAAAACTGTAATTTCCTATGAAGAGGACCTGAGGAACTGTAATATCCTATGAAGAGGACCTGAAGAACTGTAATTTCCTATGAAGAGGACCTGAATAACTGTAATATCCTATGAAGAGGACCTGAAGAACTGTAATATCCAATGAAGAGGACCTGAAGAACTGTAATATCCTATGAAGAGGACCTGCAGAACTGTAATATCCTATGAAGAGGACCTGAAGAACTGTAATATCCTATGAAGAGGACCTGAAGAACTGTAATTTCCTATGAAGAGGACCTGAAGAACTGTAATTTCCTATGAAGAAGAACTGTAAAATCCTATGTTTTTCGGAGTCGTTGCTGAACAAGGACATGAATAATATACAGGGCCTTCCGAAAGTATTCACACCGCTTGACGTATTCCACATCTTGTTGCGTTACAGCCTGAATTTAAAATGGATTAAATTCAGATGTTCTGTCACTGATCTACAACACAATGTCAAAGTGGAATTATGTTTTTTTTTTTAGAAATGTTTACAAATTAATAAAAAATGAAAAGCTGAAATGTCTTGAGTCAATAATCTGTTATGGCAAGCCTAAATAAGTTCAGCAGTAAACATGTGTTAACAAATCGTAAAATAATAGTGTTAAACATGATTTTTTTAATGACTACCTCATCTCTGTACCCCCACACATACAAACATCTGTAAGGTCCCTCAATCGAGTAGTGAATTTCAAGCACATATTTAATCACAAAGACCAGGGAGGTTTTCCAATGCATCGCAAAGGGCACCTATTGGTAGTGAACTAGAGAATGGTGAAGCTTTTAAATACACTTTGGATGGTGTATCAATACACCCAGTCACTAACTCAGTTGCCAGAGAGGATTGAAACTGGTCAAGGATTTCACTATTTCTTTTTAAATCTTTTAACTAGGCAAGTCTGTTAAGAACAAATTGTTATTTACAATGACGGCCTACCGGGGAACAGTGGGTTAATTGCCTTGTTCAGGGGCAGAACGACAGATGTTTTACCTTGTCAGCTCGGAGGATTCGATCAAGCAACCTTTCGGTTACTGGCCCCAACGCTCTAACCACTAGGCTACCTGCCGTCACTATGAGGCCAATGGTGATTTTAAAACAGTTACAGAATTTAATTGTTGTGATATGAGAAAACAGAGGATGGATCAACAACATTGTAGTTACTTCACAATACTAACCTCAATGACGTCTGTACAGAATACAAATATTCAAAAGCATGCATCCTGTTTCTATCAAGACACTTAAGTAATACTGCAAAAAATGAGGCAAAGAAAGGGACTACAGCTATAGGCAGCAGGGAAAACCCTAGAGGAAAACCTGGTTCAGTCTGCTTTCCAACAGACACTGGGAGATTAATTATCGTACCCCTGCACATGGACTCAGTACTGGAATCCCTGCACGTGGACTCAGTACTGGTACCCTGTGTATAAAGCCATGTTATTCCCTCATACCCCTGCACGTGGACTCAGTACTGGAATCCCTGCACGTGGACTCAGTACTGGTACTCTGTGTATAAAGCCATGTTATTCCCTCATACCCCTGCACATGGACTGAGTACTGGCATCCCTGCACGTGGACTCAGTACTAGTACCCTGTGTATAAAGCCATGTTATCATTACTATTAATGTTATAACACATTCCTCTAGTAATGTTATGACACATCCCTCTAGTAATGTTGACACATCCCTCTAGTAATGTTGACACATCCCTCTAGTAATGTTATGACACATCCCACTAGTAATGTTATGACACATCCCTCTAGTAATGTTATGACACATCCCTCTAGTAATGTTATGACACATCCCTCTAGTAATGTTATGACACATCCCTCTAGTAATGTTATGATACATCCCTCTAGTAATGTTATGACACATCCCTCTAGTAATGTTGACACATCCCTCTAGTAGTGTTATGACACATCCCTCTAGTAATGTTATGACACATCCCTCTAGTAATGTTGACACATCCCACTAGTAATGTTGACACATCCCTCTAGTAATGTTGACACATCCCTCTAGTAATGTTATGACACATCCCACTAGTAATGTTATGACACATCCCTCTAGTAATGTTATGACACATCCCTCTAGTAATGTTATGACACATCCCTCTAGTAATGTTATGACACATCCCTCTAGTAATGTTATGATACATCCCTCTAGTAATGTTATGACACATCCCTCTAGTAATGTTGACACATCCCTCTAGTAGTGTTATGACACATCCCTCTAGTAATGTTATGACACATCCCTCAGGTAATGTTATGACACATCCCTCAGGTAATGTTATGACACATCCCTCTAGTAATGTTATGACACATCCCTCTAGTAATGTTATGACACATCCCTCTAGTAATGTTGACACATCCCACTAGTAATGTTGACACATCCCACTAGTAATGTTATGACACATCCCTCTAGTAATGTTATGACACATCCCTCTAGTAATGTTATGACACATCCCTCTAGTAATGTTGACACATCCCACTAGTAATGTTGACACATCCCACTAGTAATGTTATGACACATCCCTCTAGTAATGTTATGACACATCCCTCTAGTAATGTTATGACACATCCCTCTAGTAATGTTATGACACATCCCTTTAGTAATGTTATGATACATCCCTCTAGTAATGTTGACACATCCCTCTAGTAATGTTATGACACATCCCTCTAGTAATGTTATGACACATCCCTCAGGTAATGTTATGACACATCCCTCAGGTAATGTTATGACACATCCCTCTAGTAATGTTATGACACATCCCTCTAGTAATGTTATGACACATCCCTCTAGTAATGTTATGACACATCCCTCTAGTAATGTTGACACATCCGACTAGTAATGTTGACACATCCCACTAGTAATGTTATGACACATCCCTCTAGTAATGTTATGACACATCCCTCTAGTAATGTTATGACACATCCCTCTAGTAATGTTATGACACATCCCACTAGTAATGTTGACACATCCCACTAGTAATGTTATGACACATCCCTCTAGTAATGTTATGACACATCCCTCAGGTAATGTTATGACACATCCCTCTAGTAATGTTGACACATCCCTCTAGTAATGTTATGACACATCCCTCTAGTAATGTTATGACACATCCCTCTAGTAATGTTGACACATCCCTCTAGTAATGTTATGACACATCCCTCAGGTAATGTTATGACACATCCCTCTAGTAATGTTATGACACATCCCTCTAGTAATGTTGACACATCCCTCTAGTAATGTTATGACACATCCCTCTAGTAATGTTATGACACATCCCTCAGGTAATGTTATGACACATCCCTCTAGTAATGTTGACACATCCCTCTAGTAATGTTATGACACATCCCTCTAGTAATGTTATGACACATCCCTCTAGTAATGTTGACACATCCCACTAGTAATGTTATGACACATCCCTCAGGTAATGTTATGACCGTAGCAGAGTCTACATCTAAAAGCAAAGTCACTCCTCAGAGTTTGCTGAGGGCGACTAGCTGGCTGACTGAGTAATATGCAAATGCAGTCAACCAGAGTATCTAGGACAATGCACAAAGCTGTCGAAACGGAAAGAAGCAAGCCCTATTAATACATTAACTTGGGTGGGGAGCCTTTATTGTCTTTACAAAAATACAGACATCTGCATTAGAGCATGCCTCTGTGAGCCCAAACTTTTCCTCTGACCCAATTTCCTTGGGTTGATCTTCTCTGACCGGCTACAACCTCCCTCGGACTGGCTTACAATAGCTATCTGCTCTCAATCTTTACCGCTCTGCCTCTATAGTAGCTAGCTGAACAGTCTTTACCGCTCTGCCTCTATAGTAGCTAGCTGAACAGTCTTTACCGCTCTGCCTCTATAGTAGCTAGCTGAACAGTCTTTACCGCTCTGTCTCTATAGTAGCTAGCTGAACAGTCTTTACCGCTCTGTCTCTATAGTAGCTAGCTGAACAGTCTTTACCGCTCTGCCTCTATAGTAGCTAGCTGAACAGTCTTTACCGCTCTGTCTCTATAGTAGCTAGCTGAACAGTCTTTACCGCTCTGTCTCTATAGTAGCTAGCTGAACAGTCTTTACCGCTCTGTCTCTATAGTAGCTAGCTGAACAGTCTTTACCGCTCTGTCTCTATAGTAGCTAGCTGAACAGTCTTTACCGCTCTGTCTCTATAGTAGCTAGCTGAACAGTCTTTACCGCTCTGTCTCTATAGTAGCTAGCTGAACAGTCTTTACCGCTCTGTCTCTATAGTAGCTAGCTGAACAGTCTTTACCGCTCTGTCTCTATAGTAGCTAGCTGAACAGTCTTTACTGTAGTCAGCTGCTGAGCCATTCCGGAACTCTTCTTCCAACATACTTCATGAACATTAGATGTGTTGTGGCGTCTCATAAATTATGAGGTTTCTTCCAGCTGAACATGCCGACATAAATGGTCAGATGTCTCTTCTCTAACCACTCTTTTGTTGTCATCCTTAAACAACAACTATTACCACGGAAAGAGAGGAGAGGAACGGCTCTCCAGAATGGTCAGAGAGTTCCGCGTGATCGAACGACGACCAACATCAAGTATCCGTCAACTGAGTTTGGTGTATAAAGATCGATTAAAAAATATCAACAAATGCTTTATTTTTTTGTACAATATAAATGTCAAAAATACTAAGACCTTGAGGTTTTATATGTTAAAATACTGAGTGCTAACACTTCCAGAGTGGGCTGTACAGTAGATAGCTAGGTATCATCATCACATAGCTAATAATGAAGAGCACCTTGGTCCTTTCAATCATTCAGGTTCGTGTCCTGGTTTGTCCTGGTTTGGGTCTGAACAGCGCTGTTGTTGAGTAGCTACAGCCCAGGACAAAGCTGTGGTTGAGGCCAAATGGCATCCTATTCGCTATACCTTTGACCAGGGCCAGTGTAATACATAAGGGAATAATGGGGCCTTTTGGTACACATATGGAGAGATTTTAGTGCTAATTGAAATTAGAAATGGTATATTTTTTTTTTATTTGTAATGCACAAATTGAATCATTGAATTCATAAATTGAACTTGTATGTCATGATTTGAAAATAGATTGAATTAATATTTAAAGTTGCATTTCAATTTAATTTTAAAATTCAATATCTATATATTCAGTTTTAATATGGTGGATATTGCATTCATTGTCTGTGTATGAAGTTTACAAACTATCATTTCAAGTTTATCAAAGTTTCATATATTCAACTACACAACTATTCAGATTCAGGTTCCAAATTCAGTTCCTTAAATTCAGATTCGACATCCTGGTACTTTGCCAGCCAGAAGAAGTAGAGGAGCACAGATAGAATCAAACTGTCTCTGTGGTAAACAGAAGCTTCTGGCTGTTTCTGAAGCCAATGTGGGATGTTGAATTTATTTGGCTCTAGCGTTGAACCAATTTTAGCTATAAGCTATTCAAATCGAATTTTATTGGTCACATACACATGGTTAGCAGATGTTATTGCGGGTGTAGCGAAACGCTTGTGTATTACGACCCCATTCCTGGAAGCACAGACTCTCTGTTCCCCTCTATTCTAATCACAGGCTACGCAGGAGACGTTAGAAGGGAGTGTAAAATAAGAATATAGTTGAATAGCCCTGTCATAGCCCTTCTAAGGATAGCCTTTTCCACTCCCTATTTAATCTGGCTCCTGTGACTGACTGGGTTCGAACCAGGTCTCCTGCAAGTCACTTAGCTAAAGCCCATGAGGATGAGTTCAGGAAGCAGTCTTCAAGTCTCCAGCAAAGTTGCTCACCAATAGAGCTTGGTTCACTCCAACCACCTCGGTTATTCCTCATCAATAGAGCTTGGTTCATCCAACCACCTCGGTTATACCTCATCAATAGAGCTTGGTTCACTCCAACCACCTCGGTTATACCTCATCAATAGAGCTTGGTTCACTCCAACCACCTCGGTTATTCCTCATCAATAGAGCTTGGTTCATCCAACCACCTCGGTTATACCTCATCAATAGAGCTTGGTTCACTCCAACCACCTCGGTTATACCTCATCAATAGAGCTTGGTTCATCCAACCACCTCGGTTACACCTCATCAATAGAGCTTGGTTCATCCAACCACCTCGGTTATACCTCACCAATAGAGCTTGGTTCATCCAACCACCTCGGTTATACCTCATCAATAGAGCTTGGTTCATCCAACCACCTCGGTTATACCTCATCAATAGAGCTTGGTTCATCCAACCACCTCGGTTATACCTCATCAATAGAGCTTGGTTCATCCAACCACCTCGGTTATACCTCATCAATAGAGCTTGGTTCATCCAACCACCTCGGTTATATCCTTCATATCACTGAGGCTGACTGTAATGTTAATTTAGTTCAATTAAACCCTCTGGACCAATAGAAACCTACAATAGAGTGACTTATATTAGGAGCTCATCAAAGACATTAGCTACTGTAACTACACCAATAAAACTTATAGGAGGACAAAGATCCAGACCAGTAGAGAGAGAGAGATAGAGATATATAGAGAGAGGAGGAGTGGGGGGGGTGGGGGGAGATTGAGGGAGAGAGAGACAGAGAGAGAGAGAGAGAGAGAGAGAGAGAGAGAGAGAGAGAGAGAGAGAGAGAGAGAGAGAGAGAGAGAGAGAGAGAGAGAGAGAGAGAGAGAGAGAGAGAGAGAGAGAGAGAGAGAGAGAGAGAGAGAGAGAGAGAGAGAGAGAGAGAGAGAGAGAGAGAGAGAGAGAGAGAGAGAGAGAGAGAGAGAGAGAGAGAGAGAGTCAGAGAGGCCCATTCTGATTAATCTAGTTAATTACTAGCCCCGGGGTTTTGATGAGGAGTAGCGCTCCTCTCCTCCACTCACCCTCTTCCCTCTCTTGCCCTTCCTTCCTAAAGAAGAAGAGCCTTGAAATGTAATCAGATTCATTGTAATTACAGAGCTCCTGTGATCTAGGGCCTGGCCCTCCTAACCCTCGCTATCCATAACACTACAAAGCATCCCCGCAGTGCCATTTGGGACACAGTCATACATACAGCACTCTACTACAGTACAGTACAGTATATTAGGCAGTCAGAGGGAAGCTAGAGGACTCTGTATGGAACAGAGTGAAGGAGCCTGGGCTGGCAGTCAGTGGGAAGCTAGAGGACTCTGTATGGAACAGAGTGAAGGAGCCTGGGCTGGCAGTCAGTGGGAAGCTAGAGGACTCTGTATGGAACAGAGTGAAGGAGCCTGGGCTGGCAGTCAGAGGGAAGCTAGAGGACTCTGTATGGAACAGAGTGAAGGAGCCTGGGCTGGCAGCATGGGGCTGGCAGTCCTTCTATACCTTTTATAATGAGTCCCATAGTTCATTACTGTAGTTCAACCTAGTTCAACAAAGTTCATACTAACGTTCCCTCCTCTTTTCACCTCCATTATTTCCTCCACCTCTCTCCCTCCCTCCCTCCCTCCCTCCCTCCCTCCCTCCCTCCCTCCCTCCCTCCCTCCCTCCCTCCCTCCCTCCTCCTCCCTCCCCTCCCTCCCCTCCCTCCCTCCCTCCCTCCCTCCCTCCACCTCCTCTATTCCGCTAGTTCACCCGTCACCTTGTTTAACTGTTAGCTCCTTCCCTCCCTCCCCCCTCCCTCCCTCTCTCCCTCCTCCCTCCCTCCCCTCCCCTCCCTCCCTCCCTCCCTCCCTCCTCCTCCCTCCCTCTGTGCTGACTGTAAGCCGCAGAGGCAGACGTTACCACATCACTTATGACCCAGTTAGCGACTCGTCTCCCTCTCTTCTCTTGGCCTTCTTCTATTCGTCCGCCCCGGGCCCACCAACCTTAGTTTGCAAACAGCGGCAAGTGTGTGTGTGTGTACACATGGTACAGAGTTAGAACAAAGGGCTCCTTCGGGTGTACCCATAGGATAACGCTTTTTGGTTCCAGGTAGAATAATGTTTTGGTTCCAGGTAGAACCCTTTGGGGTTCCATCTAGAACCTTCTGTAAAAAAAGGTTTTACATTGAACCCAAAAGGGTTCTACCTGGAACCAAAAAGGGGTCTTTAAAGGGTTGTCCTATATGGCTAGGTTCTAGCACACACAAACACACACACAGACATGCACACACACACACACACACACACACAGACACACACATACACACTAAAAGTGACTGGGCCAGCCTGCTTTAACCAGCCGGGGGATCTGTCTATGACATAACCTACGACATAACCTATGACATAACCTGTTTGTCTAACCAATGAAAGTCATTACCCTGTGTTAGAGGAGATCAATGTGGGATTATAAATACATATAAAACACCTCCACACCACGTGGGATTATAAATACATATAAAACACCTCCACACCACGTGGGATTATAAATACATATAAAACACCTCCACGCCACGTGGGATTATAAATACATATAAAACACCTCCACACCACGTGGGATTATAAACACATATAAAACACCTCCACACCACGTGGGATTATAAACACATATAAAACACCTCCACACCACGTGGGATTATAAACACATATAAAACACCTCCACACCACGTGGGATTATAAACACATATAAAACACCTCCACGCCACGTGGGATTATAAATACATATAAAACACCTCCACACCACGTGGGATTATAAATACATATAAAACACCTCCACGCCACGTGGGATTATAAATACATATAAAACACCTCCACACCACGTGGGATTATAAATACATATAAAACACCTCCACACCACGTGATTATAAATACATATAAAACACCTCCACACCACGTGGGATTATAAATACATATAAAACACCTCCACACCACGTGATTATAAATACATATAAAACACCTCCACACCACGTGGGATTATAAACACATATAAAACACCTCCACGCCAATGGGATTATAAATACATATAAAACACCTCCACACCACGTGGGATTATAAATACATATAAAACACCTCCACACCACGTGGGATTATAAATACATATAAAACACCTCCACGCCACGTGGGATTATAAATACATATAAAACACCTCCACACCACGTGGGATTATAAATACATATAAAACACCTCCACACCACGTGGGATTATAAATACATATAAAACACCTCCACACCACGTGGGATTATAAACACATATAAAACACCTCCACGCCACGTGGGATTATAAATACATATAAAACACCTCCACACCACGTGGGATTATAAATACATATAAAACACCTCCACGCCACGTGGGATTATAAATACATATAAAACACCTCCACACCACGTGGGATTATAAATACATATAAAACACCTCCACACCACGTGGGATTATAAACACATATAAAACACCTCCACACCACGTGGGATTATAAACACATATAAAACACCTCCACACCACGTGGGATTATAAACACATATAAAACACCTCCACGCTAATGGGATTATAAATCCATATAAAACACCTCCACACCACGTGGGATTATAAATACATATAAAACACCTCCACACCACGTGGGATTATAAATACATATAAAACACCTCCACACCACGTGGGATTATAAACACATATAAAACACCTCCACGCCACGTGGGATTATAAATACATATAAAACACCTCCACACCACGTGGGATTATAGTTCAGTGAATTCTTACGGTTGATTTAAAACCTGCTTAAAGGAGTGGAGGAGCAGGGGAGAGAGCAGAGGGTAGTGGGTTGGAGACCAGGGGGGTAGAGAACAGGGGGGAGAGAGATCAGAGGGAGACGGCCAGGGGAGAGAGGGCCAGAGGGAGAGACCAGGGGGAGAGACCAAGGGGGAGAGGGCCAGGAGTTAGAGGGGTGGAGGGGGTGTGGAGAGGGCCCAAATGGGTTTTAAATGATTAAAGGCTGGAGAGAGAAGCAGAGGGACACCATTCTCTATGGAAATAGAGAATGAACAACGTATACTAGAACAAAGACCGCGATGAAAGATCAGGAATGAGTTAATATGATTCAGATGAATTTAAATTCAATATGTTGAAGTTAGTGATTCTTCCCCCCTCTGGCCACCACTCTCTGAGGGTTTAAATACGTGACTAGCAGAAGAAAAGACAAGGAAAAGCTTCAGCTGAGCTGTCCGTCTATACCACAGAACAACAGAAGGAAATGCAAATTGGATGGGTGAGAGAGAGAGACACACACCGCACGTTCACACCCCATGCAGATTTCCGTAACTTCTGCAAAGCAGTTTCCGTAACTTCTGCAAAGTGACCATGGCACCTGTTTCTCAAAAGAAGACCTTCCTCCCCTCACAATGCAAAGTGAGATAGGGAAAGACAATGACATCACGGTGAAAGTCACATCTTATTTGTTATCATACATGGACTGAGGAGAACTTTGAGCAAACATTAGGAACGAACAAAGAGTGTGTGTGTAACAGAGAGAGGAAGAGAGAGAGGTAGGGAGAGATGGAGAGAGAGAGAGAGAGAGAGAGAGAGAGAGAGAGAGAGAGAGAGAGAGAGAGAGAGAGAGAGAGAGAGAGAGAGAAAGTGTGTAAGGCTCCTCTCTCGTGGTTCAATATGGGTCAGAGACTGTAACTCACAGGATCATTTTATCTCCATTGACGTGAGGCGAATGGAGTGGCCACTTAGCTTGCCCTGCTGTATTATCGCCTGGGTGTGTGCATTCAAATAAACCTACCATTCAAATTATAGACTGATCATTTCATTGTCAGTGGGCAAACGTACAAAATCAGCAGGGGATCAAATACTGTATTCCCTCACTGTACTAGATGATGAATGAATGATACTGTCAAAACTAGTAGGTGACTATCTCACCCTTGGGAAAAGGTAGGGCTACAGCCCTCTAACATGGTGAAGGAGACCTGGGTTTGAGCCCTGGTCGGTTACATACAAGGGAGTTACTGGTACTGGGGGTCACATAGATAATGAGTTACTGGTACTGGGGGTCACATAGATAATGAGTTACTGGTACTGGGGGGGTCACATAGATAATGAGTTATGGGACTGGGGGAGTAGGTTCATCTGTCTCAGCAAAGTAATTCCAGGTCTGTGAATGGAAGAGTAGTGTGCTGAAGTGGGATGGTCTTTGGCTGGGAATGATAGTTCACTATAATGATATTAACTGTTGGTAATTATACGTACGTTTATGAACAGTAAAGTCCTGTCTTACCAAAGTACTCCTCAGCCGGAGGGTTAAGGTTAGGGTTAGTCGGTAGGGTGGTATGTAGTCTTACCAAAGTACTCCTCAGCCGGAGGGTTGTCCATGTCATAGAGCATCTTCTTCGTGAGCCGCTCCAGTTCTTCCTCAGGCCTGGCGCTGCTGGGAGCCTGCAACACAACACAGAGCTGTCATACATACAACCTAGCACAGTCTAACACAGACCCTGGGTCTGAACCCCGCCCTGCGCAACTGGGACCTGGACTTCCTGGCGGGCTGCCCCCCAGGTGGTGAAAGTAGGAAACAACACCTCCACTTTCGCTGATCCTCAACACTGGGGCACCACAAGGGTGCGTGCTCAGCCCTCTCCAGTACTCCCTGTTCACCCACGACTGCGTGGCCATGCACGCCTCCAACTCAATCATCAAGTTTACAGACGACACAACAGTAGTGGACTTGATTACCAACAACGACGAGACGGCCTACAGGGAGGAGGTGAGGGCACTCAGAGTGTGGTGTCAGGAAAATAACCTCTCACAACGTCAACAAAACAAAAAAGAAGATCGTGGACTTCAGGA
>CM059793.1:2807678-2980178 GCA_030435695.1 Brachymystax lenok tsinlingensis
AGATGAAGCTTGTTTGAAAACACAACGTGCTGTTCTGTAAAAGCATCCTGAAGGCTGTTGTGTCTGTTGGGTGTTTAACTTGCTAATGAAATACATCTCTGGGTGTTTTAGTGAGGAGGAATCTGACCCTGGGCCTGTGGCCCCTGGTGGCCCCTACAACCCTAAGGGTGACACTGTGAGTAGAGGATGCATGATGAGTCTGTACAGGAACGCAAGCCATGAGGAGACAGCACTCTGACCAGTCTGTTGCATTTGAAAAATTACACTGTAAAAAATCTAAATTTTAGCCTTTACGTCTTTAATACTAAGCTGGAAGTAGCCATTTGCACCCGTATACGGGCAGATTTGGGTACTAATAAAAGACAAAATTGGAACGTAGTGGCTGTACAGTAACATGCTATACATGACGTCAGAGCTCAGGCTCTGTGCTTCACAGCTCTGTGTGGGTTTTGACTGACAGATGTTCTGAACTTGAGCACTGCTAGCAACAACAAGTTGGCCCCATCCCTCTCGTTGATTGGCCATCTTGTCTGAGTGAGGAAAATCTTTAAAATTAAGAGGACTCGATGTACAGTGCCTTCTGGAAAGTATTCAGACCCCTTGAATTTTTCCACATTTTGTTACGTTACAGCATTATTCTAAAATTGATAAAATATAATTTGTTTCTCATCAATCTACACACAATACCCCATATTGACAAAGCGAAAACAGTTTTTTTTAAATGTTTGCAACAAAAATAAGAAATACCTTATTTACATAAGTATTCAGAACCCGGTACAGAGTCAATGTGGAGGCTATATACAGGGGGTACCGGTACAGAGTCAATGTGGAGGCTATATACAGGGGGTACCGGTACAGAGTCAATGTGGAGGCTATATACAGAGGGTACCGGTACAGAGTCAATGTGGAGGCTATATACAGGGGGTACTGCACAGAGTCAATGTGGAGGCTATATACAGGGGGTACTGCACAGAGTCAATGTGGAGGCTATATACAGGGTACTGTACAGAGTCAATGTGGAGGCTATATACAGGGGGTACTAGTACAGAGTCAATGTGGAGGCTATATACAGGGGTACCGGTACAGAGTCAATGTGGAGACTATATATAAAGGGGGTACTGTACAGAGTCAATGTGGAGGCTATATACAGGGGGTACCGGTACAGAGTCAATGTGGAGGCTATATACAGGGGGTACTGCACAGAGTCAATGTGGAGGCTATATACAGGGGGTACTGCACAGAGTCAATGTGGAGACTATATATAAAGGGGTACTGTACAGAGTCAATGTGGAGGCTATATACAGGGGGTACCGGTACAGAGTCAATGTGGAGGCTATATACAGGGGGTACTAGTACAGAGTCAATGTGGAGGCTATATACAGGGGGTACTGTACAGAGTCAATGTGGAGACTATATATAAAGGGGGTACTGCACAGAGTCAATGTGGAGGCTATATACAGGGGGTACTGTACAGAGTCAATGTGGAGGCTATATACAGGGGTACTGCACAGAGTCAATGTGGAGGCTATATACAGGGGGTACTGTACAGAGTCAATGTGGAGACTATATATAAAGGGGGTACTGCACAGAGTCAATGTGGAGGCTATATACAGGGGGTACCGGTACAGAGTCAATGTGGAGACTATATATAAAGGGGGTACTGCACAGAGTCAATGTGGAGGCTATATACAGGGGGTACTGTACAGAGTCAATGTGGAGACTATATATAAAGGGAGTACAGTACAGAGTCAATGTGGAGGCTATATACAGGGGGTACCGGTACAGAGTCAATGTGGAGGCTATATACTGGGGGTACCAGTACAGAGTCAATGTGGAGGCTATATACAGGGGGTACCAGTACAGAGTCAATGTGGAGGCTATATACAGGGGGTACCGGTACAGAGTCAATGTGGAGGCTATATACAGGGGGTACTGGTACAGAGTCAATGTGGAGGCTATATACAGGGTACTGCACAGAGTCAATGTGGAGGCTATATACAGGGGGTACCGGTACAGAGTCAATGTGGAGGCTATATACAGGGGGTACTGCACAGAGTCAATGTGGAGGCTATATACTGGGGGTACCAGTACAGAGTCAATGTGGAGGCTATATACAGGGGGTACCAGTACAGAGTCAATGTGGAGGCTATATACAGGGGGTACTGGTACAGAGTCAATGTGGAGGCTATATACAGGGAGTACTGCACAGAGTCAATGTGGAGGCTATATACAGGGGGTACTGCACAGAGTCAATGTGGAGGCAATATACAGGGGGTACCGGTACAGAGTCAATGTGGAGGCTATACAGGGGTACCAGTACAGAGTCAATGTGGAGGCTATATACAGGGGTACCAGTACAGAGTCAATGTGGAGGCTATATACAAGGGGGTACCGGTACAGAGTCAATGTGGAGGCTATATACAGGGGTACTGCACAGAGTCAATGTGGAGGCTATATACAGGGGGTACCAGTACAGAGTCAATGTGGAGGCTATATACAGGGGGTACCAGTACAGAGTCAATGTGGAGGCTATATACAGGGGGTACTGCACAGAGTCAATGTGGAGGCTATATACAGGGGGTACTGCACAGAGTCAATGTGGAGGCTATATACAGGGGGTACCGGTACAGAGTCAATGTGGAGGCTATATACAGGGGGTACCGGTACAGAGTCAATGTGGAGGCTATATACAGGGGGTACTGCACAGAGTCAATGTGGAGGCTATATACAGGGGGTACCGGTACAGAGTCAATGTGCGGGGGCAACGGTTATTCGAGGTAATTGAGGTAATATGTACATGTAGGTAGAGTTAAAGTGACTATGCATAGATAATAACAGAGAGTAGCAGCAGTGTAAAAGAGGGGTCTGGGTAGCCATTTGATTAGATGTTCAGGAGTCTGATGGCTTGGGGGTAGAAGCTGTTTAGAAGCCTCTTGGACCCAGACTTGGCGCTCCGGTACCGCTTGCCGTGCGGTAGCAGAGTGAACAACCTATGACTAGCGTGACTGGAGTCTTTGACAATTTTTAGGGCCTTCCTCTGACACCGTCTGGTATAGAGGTCCTGGATGGCAGGAAGACTGGCCCCAGTGATGTACTGGGCGGTACGCACTACCCTCTGTAGGGGTCGGAGCAGTTGCCGTACCGGACAGTGATGCAACCCGGTCACATTCAGAGTCAACGTTTATGATCACTACGTTTGATGTACAGTTACCAGAAGACATGACGTCATACCCCCCGGGCTGTTCTGAACATGTTTGTTTATTGTGACGTAAGAGTGATTCTTTGCCGAGAGTGAAAAACCATTTTGACCAAGTCTCCGTCATGTCTCCGTGTTTTTATCTCCAGTAGTTTAGGACCATTAGACAGATGTTCGTCTAGAAGGGTCTGATGAGTGTTTAGGCACATCACCCTTAAGCGGCACGCTGTGTGTGTGTGTGTGTGCGTGTGTGTTCGTACGTGCGTGCATGTGCCTGTTCTCACGTGTACGCATGCGTTTTGTATTGATAAACGGCAACATGTTAATAACGCAGACGTCTTGACCAGACCTGGACTTCCCTCAGGTGTATGATCTCACTATACTGATTTGGATGTAACAGAAAAATCGCACGTCTCTCCAGCTACCTGTGTCTCAACACCTTATATTGTTGCTGCTGAAAAGCTGAAGAATACCGGGTGAAGCAATCATGAAGCCTGCAGGGAAGTCATTTTCTCTCTTTTATTCATGTAATAAATTACTCTCTGCCGTCACAAAAGGACCCCGTTAACAAGGTGCTTTAAACGGGCTGGTTGGGAGAGGGTGCAGGGTGTCACAGAGCAGATAGGGAAGAAATGATGTTTAAAGTCAGAAACGAGACTCTGATAATGGCATGATTTCATCCCTCTTTCCACTGTGTTGGTGTGACGTGTGGAGGGGGGGGTTAGATCACAACGTTAAAATTACCCATCTCTATGTCTCGCTGTGACAACACGGCTAATAAGGAACACATACTGTGACGTGCAAACAGTAAGGGCATTTCTCTAACGTATTAAAATAGATTGCATTCATTCATTTCCCACTACAAAGAGAAACCAGGCAAGGCTGTCCTCTGTCTCCTTAGCCTGTCTGTCTGTCTCCAGAGGAATGGTATGCTGGAGGAGAGGACTGGACCAGCGTGTCTGTCTGTCTGTCTGTCTCCAGAGAAATGGTATGCTGGAGGAGAGGACTGGACCAGCGTGTCTGTCTGTCTGTCTGTCTGTCTGTCTCCAGAGAAATGGTATGGTGAGGAAAAGACTGGACCAGCCTGTCTGTCTGTCTGTCTGTCTCCAGAGAAATGGTATGCTGGAGGAGAGGACTGGACCAGCGTGTCTGTCTGTCTGTCTGTCTCCAGAGAAATGGTATGCTGGAGGAGAGGACTGGACCAGCGTGTATGTCTGTCTGTCTGTCTGTCTGTCTCCAGAGAAATGGTATGGTGAGGAGAAGACTGGACCAGCCTGTCTGTCTGTCTCATGAGTCTCACGTGTCGATCTCTCAAGAGTTAATGAGGTCTACTGTTTAGGGTTAGTGATAGGGGTTAGAGGTCAGAGTTAACGAGGTCTACTGTTTAGGGTTAGTGATAGGGGTTAGAGGTCAGAGTTAAAGAGGTCTACTGTTTAGGGTTAGTGATAAGGGTTAGAGGTCAGAGTTAACGAGGTCTACTGTTTAGGGTTAGTGATAGGGGTTAGAGGTCAGAGATAATGAGGTCTACTGTTTAGGGTTAGTGATAGGGGTTAGAGGTCAGAGTTAACGAGGACTACAGATAAAGGGTTAGTGATAGGGGTTAGAGGACAGAGTTAACGAGGTCTACTGTTTAGGGTTAGAGGTCAGAGATAATTAGGTCTACTATTTGGCCTTCCAGCCTGCAGGGTACAACACTACCTTCTACTACCAGTCTGTAGGCTACAACACTACCTTCTACTACCAGTCTGTAGGCTACAACACTACCTTCTACTACCAGCCTGTAGGCTACAACACTACCTTCTACTACCAGTCTGTAGGCTACAACACTACCTTCTACTACCAGTCTGTAGGATACAACACTACCTTCTACTACCAGTCTGTAGGCTACAACACTACCTTCTACTACCAGTCTGTAGGCTACAACACTACCTTCTACTACCAGTCTGTAGGCTACAACACTACCTTCTACTACCAGTCTGTAGGCTACAACACTACCTTCTACTACCAGTCTGTAGGATACAACACTACCTTCTACTACCAGCCTGTAGGCTACAACACTACCTTCTACTACCAGTCTGTAGGCTACAACACTACCTTCTACTACCAGTCTGTAGGCTACAACACTACCTTCTACTACCAGTCTGTAGGCTACAACACTACCTTCTACTACCAGTCTGTAGGATACAACACTACCTTCTACTACCAGTCTGTAGGCTACAACACTACCTTCTACTACCAGTCTGTAGGCTACAACACTACCTTCTACTACCAGTCTGTAGGCTACAACACTACCTTCTACTACCAGTCTGTAGGCTACAACACTACCTTCTACTACCAGTCTGTAGGATACAACACTACCTTCTACTACCAGTCTGTAGGCTACAACACTACCTTCTACTACCAGTCTGTAGGCTACAACACTACCTTCTACTACCAGTCTGTAGGATACAACACTACCTTCTACTACCAGCCTGTAGGCTACAACACTACCTTCTACTACCAGTCTGTAGGATACAACACTACCTTCTACTACCAGTCTGTAGGCTACAACACTACCTTCTACTACCAGTCTGTAGGCTACAACACTACCTTCTACTACCAGTCTGTAGGCTAAATGTACAGCACTACAGACCTGACTGACTGACTCTGCTGATAGTGTGTAGACAGTAAATACAACTGACTGACAGACAGACAGACAGACATAAAGTAGTACTTAAAAGGCAACCAGTAAACTGTTAACTAGGTTGATTAAACTAATAAACTGTTAACTAGGTTGATTAAACTAATAAACTGTTAACTAGGTTGATTAAACCAATACACTGTTAACTAGGTTGATTAAACTAATAAACTGTTAACTAGGTTGATTAAACCAATAAACTGTTAACTAGGTTGATTAAACTAATAAACTGTTAACTAGGTTGATTAAACCAACAAACTGTTAACTAGGTTGATTAAACCAACAAACTGTTAACTAGGTTGATTAAACCAGTAAACTGTTAACTAGGTTGATTAAACTAATAAACTGTTAACTAGGTTGATTAAACCAGTAAACTGTTAACTAGGTTGATTAAACCAATAAACTGTTAACTAGGTTGATTAAACCAATAAACTGTTAACTAGGTTGATTAAACCAGTAAACTGTTAACTAGGTTGATTAAACCAGTAAACTGTTAACTAGGTTGATTAAACTAATAAACTGTTAACTAGGTTGATTAAACTAATAAACTGTTAACTAGGTTGATTAAACCAATACATTTTTAACTAGGTTGATTAAACCAGTAAACTGTTAACTAGGTTGATTAAACCAGTAAACTGTTAACTAGGTTGATTAAACCAGTAAACTGTTAACTAGGTTAATTAAACCAGTAAACTGTTAACTAGGTTAATTAAACCAATAAACTGTTAACTAGGTTGATTAAACTAATAAACTGTTAACTAGGTTGATTAAACCAGTAAACTGTTAACTAGGTTGATTAAACCAATAAACTGTTAACTAGGTTGATTAAACTAATAAACTGTTAACTAGGTTGATTAAACTAATAAACTGTTAACTAGGTTGATTAAACCAATAAACTATTAACTAGGTTGATTAAACCAATAAACTATTAACTAGGTTGATTAAACCAATAAACTGTTAACTAGGTTGATTAAACCAATAAACTGTTAACTAGGTTGATTAAACTAATAAACTGTTAACTAGGTTGATTAAACTAATAAACTGTTAACTAGGTTGATTAAACTAATAAACTGTTAACTAGGTTGATTAAACCAATAAACTGTTAACTAGGTTGATTAAACTAATAAACTGTTAACTAGGTTGATTAAACCAGTAAACTGTTAACTAGGTTGATTAAACTAATAAACTGTTAACTAGGTTGATTAAACTAATAAACTGTTAACTAGGTTGATTAAACCAATAAACTGTTAACTAGGTTGATTAAACCAGTAAACTGCTAACTAGGTTGATTAAACCAGTAAACTGTTAACTACAAGTTGATTAAACTAGTAAACTGTTAACTAGGTTGATTAAACCAATACACTGTTAACTACAAGGTTGATTAAACTAATAAACTGTTAACAACAAGGTTGATTAAACTAATAAACTGTTAACTAGGTTGATTAAACTAATAAACTGTTAACTAGGTTGATTAAACCAATAAACTGTTAACTAGGTTGATTAAACCAGTAAACTGTTAACTAGGTTGATTAAACCAGTAAACTGTTAACTACAAGTTGATTAAACTAGTAAACTGTTAACTAGGTTGATTAAACCAATACACTGTTAACTACAAGGTTGATTAAACTAATAAACTGTTAACTACAAGGTTGATTAAACTAATAAACTGTTAACTAGGTTGATTAAACTAATAAACTGTTAACTAGGTTGATTAAACCAATAAACTGTTAACTAGGTTGATTAAACCAGTAAACTGTTAACTAGGTTGATTAAACCAGTAAACTGTTAACTACAAGTTGATTAAACTAGTAAACTGTTAACTAGGTTGATTAAACTAATACACTGTTAACTACAAGGTTTATTAAACTAATAAACTGTTAACTACAAGGTTGATTAAACTAATAAACTGTTAACTAGGTTGATTAAACCAGTAAACTGTTAACTACAAGTTGATTAAACCAATAAACTGTTAACTAGGTTGCTTAAACTAATAAACTGTTAACTAGGTTGATTAAACTAATACACTGTTAACTAGGTTGATTAAACCACTAAACTGTTAACGTGAACCTTGATTAAATTGACTTAAATCCAAAAGGAACACATAATCTCGCCCACATTTACTGAACACAGGGGTAGACTTCAATCTATCTAATTAGAAGTTTCTGATGTTTATCTATTATGTACAGAAGACATTGTCACCAGAAGTTTATGTTATTCCAATGTACAGACAACATTCTACATGCCTACTGACATCCTCCACTGCTCCAGTGATGTTCCTTTGACAGCTGTGGTGTCTCTGAATCATTAACCTGAGGGTAATTCAAATCAATCCCAGACTGTCGCTAATATCACCCCCAACTCCCACATGCCACAATTAGAAACCATCAAAGGTCAAGTCTGATCTGGTGAGGTCTGTATCTGATCCAGGGGCTGTGCTTAATATTGGAAATCAAACACACACCCGCAAGCCCGGGAAGGGTCATTACTGGGTAAGGTCATCAAAGTGCCAACGGTTCAGTGCGAGAGCATGACAGTGTGACAGTGTACTGTGGCCGTGCAAAGCCCAGGGCTCCTGGCTGTCTAGTCAACACACACACACACCTGACTGGCTGGCTGGCTGAAAGCTGTTATTGGCAGAGAGTATTGGAACTCTCTTTCTTATTGGTCTATTAACTAATCATCACTAATCATCATCACCATCACTAACTAACTAATCACTAACTAAATAATCACTAATCATTCTGGTACTGTGATACACAGGTTAACACCTTATAATATCATTCTGGTATTGTGGTACACAGGTTAACACCTTATAATATCATTATGGTACTGTGGTACACAGGTTAACACCTTATAATATCATTCTGGTACTGTGATACACAGGTTAACACCTTATAATATCATTCTGGTACTGTGATACACAGGTTAACACCTTATAATATCATTCTGGTACTGTGGTACACAGGTTAACACCTTATAATATCATTCTGGTACTGTGATACACAGGTTAACACCTTATAATATCATTCTGGTACTGTGATACACAGGTTAACACCTTATAATATCATTCTGGTACTGTGATACACAGGTTAACACCTTATAATATCATTCTGGTACTGTGGTACACAGGTTAACACCTTATAATATCATTCTGGTACTGTGGTACACAGGTTAACACCTTATAATATCATTCTGGTACTGTGGTACACAGGTTAACACCTTATAATATCATTCTGGTACTGTGGTACACAGGTTAACACCTTATAATATCATTCTGGTTGTCTGTATTTACAGTGGATTAACATCAGTCCTGCACAATCAGCAGTGGCTGAACAACAGAGTTTAATCACTCTCAGGCACGTTTATCCACAGATTAAACCATGATGGGCCTTAAATCATAAATTATCTTTAGTGTCAGTGGCTCAGTGCATCGGTACTCAGATTCCTGAGCTGAGCTCAGAGAGAGGGAGAGAGAGAGGGGAGAGAGAGGGAGAGAGAGAGAGAGAGAGGGAGGGAGGAAGAGAGAAAGGGAGAGAGGACAGAGAGAACTACAATCACTTATTGACAGAGAGATCACGATTATTTATTTTTTTGTACGGCATCATTTGTTGTTCCTGTAATAATCTGGTGATTATAGCAGCTTAAATAAATCTGTTTTACCCAAACAATACAAGGATCGTTGCTGATCTGTCACTTCCACTGAGGGGAATCACGGGGCACAAGAAGACAGGACATAGCGTCATACATGAACTTCTACATTATGTCTGACACATGGCCTACGAACACTGACGGTGTGAATCATCCATAAAGTGAAGCAAGATTCATTATGATGAGATCAAATGAGATGTTTGATTGGACTAAACCCAACAATGATGTCATGATGAAAGAGAGAGTGTGTGTGTGTGTGTGTGTGTGTGTGTGTGTGTGTGTGTGTGTGTGTGTGTGTGTGTGTGTCACACACTGGATATGAAGCAGTGAAATGTGTAGTTTACAGTGTTGTGTTGTTTTACAGTGTTGTGTTGTTTTACAGTGTTGTGTCATTTTACAGTGTTGTTTACAGTGTTGTGTTGTTTTACAGTGTTGTGTTGTTTTACAGTGTTGTGTCATTTTACAGTGTTGTTTACAGTGTTGTGTTGTTTTACAGTGTTGTGTTGTTTTACAGTGTTGTGTTGTTATACAGTTGTTTACTAACTGAAAGTAATGGAACTTATTATTGTGTTATTTGTTACAAAAGAGAAGCCACGTCTTGTAAGACGAGGGGTGGGGGTGTGTTTGTCAATAACAGCTGGTGCGCGATGTCTAATATTAAAGAAGTATCGAGGTATTGCTTGCCTGAGGTAGAGTACCTCATGATAAGCTGTAGACCACACTATCTACCTAGAGAGTTCTCATCTGTATTATTCATAGCAGTCTATTTACCACCACAGACCAATGGTGGCACTAAGACCGCTCTCAACCAACTCTATAAGGCCATAAGCAGACAAGAAAATGCTCACCCAGAAGCGGCGCTCCTAGTGGCCGGGGACTTTAATGCAGAGAAACTTAAATCAGTTTAACCACATTTTTAACAGCATGTCACATGTGCAACCAGAGGGAATAAAACTCTAGACCACCTTTACTCCACACACAGAGACGCAAACAAAGCTCTCCCTCGCCCTCCATTTGGAAAATCTGGCCATAATTCTATCCTCCTGATTCCTGCTTACAAGCAAAAACAAAGTACCAGTGGCTCGCTCAATACGGAAGTGGTCAGATGACGCGGATGCTACACTACAGGACTGTTTTGCGAGCACAGACTGGAACACCCTAGACCCACTCCAATTTGCATACCACCCCAACAGATCCACAGATGACGCAATCTCAATCGCACTCCACACTGCCCTTTCCCACCTGGACAAAAGGAACACCTATATGAGAATGCTGTTCATTGACTACTAATTATTATTAAAAAAAAAAAAAAAAAAAAAAAAATATATATATATATATATATATATATATAAAACTATTTAACTGAATCGTTGGTTAGGTGCTTGTAAGCTGTCCTGACTGTACCCCGATAAGACCAGAAGCTGTCCTGACTGTACCATGATAAGACCAGAAGCTGTCCTGACTGTACCATGATAAGACCAGAAGCTGTCCTGACTGTACCATGATAAGACCAGAAGCTGTCCTGACTGTACCATGATAAGACCAGAAGCTGTCCTGACTGTACCATGATAAGACCAGAAGCTGTCCTGACTGTACCATGATAAGACCAGAAGCTGTCCTGACTGTACCACGATAAGACCAGAAGCTGTCCTGACTGTACCATGATAAGACCAGAAGCTGTCCTGACTGTACCACGATAAGACCAGAAGCTGTCCTGACTGTACCACGATAAGACCAGAAGCTGTCCTGACTGTACCACGATAAGACCAGAAGCTGTCTTGACTGTACCAAGATAAGACCAGAAGCTGTCCTGACTGTACCACGATAAGACCAGAAGCTGTCCTGACTGTACCACGATAAGACCAGAAGCTGTCCTGACTGTACCATGATAAGACCAGAAGCTGTCCTGACTGTACCCCGATAAGACCAGAAGCTGTCCTGACTGTACCATGATAAGACCAGAAGCTGTCCTGACTGTACCCCGATAAGACCAGAAGCTGTCCTGACTGTACCATGATAAGACCAGAAGCTGTCCTGACTGTACCACGATAAGACCAGAAGCTGTCCTGACTGTACCATGATAAGACCAGAAGCTGTCCTGACTGTACCCCGATAAGACCAGAAGCTGTCCTGACTGTACCATGATAAGACCAGAAGCTGTCCTGACTGTACCATGATAAGACCAGAAGCTGTCCTGACTGTACCACGATAAGACCAGAAGCTGTCCTGACTGTACCACGATAAGACCAGAAGCTGTCCTGACTGTACCACGATAAGACCAGAAGCTGTCTTGACTGTACCAAGATAAGACCAGAAGCTGTCCTGACTGTACCATGATAAGACCAGAAGCTGTCCTGACTGTGCCATGATAAGACCAGAAGCTGTCCTGACTGTACCACGATAAGACCAGAAGCTGTCCTGACTGTGCCATGATAAGACCAGAAGCTGTCCTGACTGTGCCATGATAAGACCAGAAGCTGTCCTGACTGTGCCACGATAAGACCAGAAGCTGTCACTACATTCTGTATATGCAAGGGACAACAAACACAAACACACATGCAAATGCACACACACACCAGAACTCTATGGGAACTCTAAAGTAGTGCACTATATAGGGTTTAGGGTGCCACTATATAGGGTTTAGGGTGCCATTTGGGATGTGGCCTATACATAATCAATAAATAAGTGATGATGCTGTCTCATCTGAAATTATTAGTATTATTATAATTAAACACAGAGAGGACTTCACAGTCAGACCAGAGAGGACTTCTCTGAGAGAGCCCTGATATTACATTACCCTGATATAACATTACCTTGTTATTACATTACATTACCCTGATATAACATTACCCTGTTATTGCATTACATTACCCTGATATTACATTACCCTGATATAACATTACTCTGATATTACATTACCCTGGTATAACATTACCCTGACATTACATTACCCTGATATTACATTACCCTGATATAACATTACCCTGATATTACATTACCCTGGTATAACATTACCCTGACATTACATTACCCTGTTATTACATTACATTACCCTGATATAACATTACACTGATATAACATTACACTGATATTACATTACCCTGACATTTCATTATCCTGTTATTACATTACATTACCCTGATATAACATTACCCTGATATAACATTACACTGATATTACATTACCCTGATATTACATTTTATTACCCTGATATAACATTACCCTGATATAACATTACACTGATATTACATTACCCTGATATAACATTACACTGATATTACATTACCCTGATATAACATTACACTGATATTACATTACCCTGGTATAACATTACCCTGACATTACATTACCCTGATATAACATTACACTGATATTACATTACCCTGATATAACATTACCCTAATATAACATTACACTGATATTACATTACCCTGATATTACATTACCCTGATATTACATTACCCTGATATTACATTACACTGATATTACATTACCCTGACATTTCATTACCCTGATTTAATACATTACCCTGCTACTACATTACCCTTATATAACATGTGGAGAAATGAGGATGGCCTTTCCTAGCATTCATTTGCCATACATACTGAACGCTTTGTGTGGATGTGTGTGTGTGTGTGTGTGTGTGTGTGTGTGTGTGTGTGTGTGTGTGTGTGTGTGTACTCTACGTCTGTAAGCGAGTGTTACTCTATGTTTTGGAAGTGTATTGTGTTAGAGTGTGTGTGTGTGTCTGTGTGTGTGTAAGAAACTGGGTCAGCATTTGGATATGACACGTCACCCTGCAAAGAGATATGTGAAAATCAGAGAGGGTGCAGAGAGGAGAGGAGGGGGGAGGAGGAGAAGAGGAGGGGGGAGGAGGAGGAGAGGAGGAGGAGAGAGGAAAGGGGAGAGGAGAGGAGATGAGGGGAGACGAGAGGAGACGAGAGGAGAGGAGAGGAGAGGAGAGGAGAGGAGGATGAGGGGAGGGAATAGGAGAGAAGAGAGGAGGAGAGAGGAAAGGGGAGAGGAGAGGAGAGGAGAGGAGAGGAGAGGAGAGGAGGATGAGGGGAGGGAATAGGAGAGAAGAGAGGAGGAGAGAGGAAAGGGGAGAGGAGAGGAGAGGAGAGGAGAGGAGAGGAGAGGAGAGGAGAGGAGAGGAGAGGAGAGGAGAGGAGAGGAGAGGAGAGGAGAGGAGAGGAGAGGAGAAAAACCGCTCTACAGATAACTACACAAATCACTGGGACAGTCAAGAGATAAACACCTCTCTCTTCTTCCAGTATAATTACATCAACTACACTTCACACTACATTTGAGAGAAAGGTTTGTCTGTTCTCCTGTTCCGTCCTCCATTGTGGTCCTTGTTTATGACAAATTCAAATCAACTTTAATTTACACGGACCCTTTTTACATCAACAGTTGTCAAAAAGTGCATTACAGACACCCAGCCTAAAACCCCAACGATGTCTATTTCAACACATGGTGACCATAATGGGTTTCGCTCAGGTTCACCGCCTGAGAATCAACCCACTGGTGTCGTCCACTTCCCTCCCGTAATGCACACTGTCGTCTATCAGAGGTATCATTTGGTGTTTTAAGCAAAAAAACGATCCTCTCTCTTTGACCAAACAAGTCAAATCAGGGGTTACTTCAATGAGTCCCTAAAGGTTCTCTTTTATCCAAACATACGCAACAGGAGAATCGGCTCATCCTCCTCTGCCACAGGAGCCTGCTAAAACCCTGGACCTCTACTTCCTGGTTGCCATACAACACCACAAGACCTGCACACTGAAAACACACAACAAGCTAAACCACGAAGAGATGCTTCCTTGATTAAAAAACACTTTGTACACTGAGTTTACAAAACATTAGGAACACCTGCTCTTCCCATGATATAGGCTGACCAGGTGTATCCAGGTGAAAGCTATGATCCCTTATTGATGCCGCTTGTTAAATCCACTTCAATCAGTGTAGATGAAGGGGAGGAGACGGGTTGAAGAAGGATTTTTAAGCCTTGAGACAATTGAGACATGGATTGTGTACGTGTGGCATTCAGAGGGGGAACGGCCTAAACCATTCCATTATGTGACGCGGGTGGAATCTAAAGTTGGGCAGACAGACAAACTGACACAGACAGACAGACAGACAGACAGACAAGCTGACAGACAGAGAGGCAGACAGACAAACTGACACAGACAGACAGACAGACAGACAAGCTGACAGACAGAGAGGCAGACAGACAGACAGGCTGACAGACATGGACAGACAGAGAGGCAGGCTGACAAATATGATAGAGCAGACAACCAGAACAGATAGACATACAGACAGACAGACAGACATACAGACAGACAGACACGGTAGGGCATACAGACAGACATGCTGCTGTTCCCCATAGCCACCAGCAGGGGTCACTGTTATGCAGAGTTGCTACTCCCCCTCTCTCTCTCCCCCTCTCATTTGAACCAGCGAAGACATCCTCCTCCTCCTCCTCTTTCGACGTGCGCGCTGCTCAGAGTCAGGATAAATATCATAACACGCAGTAAAGGTGTCACTGAAGGGCCCGGAGTTTTTATCATTTAGCAAAGTAAGCGACTTTTATTGAATGAACTACATTACTATTTTAATCTGATTTTCCATGACAACCGCAAGCATTGACGTGAGTTCAGGACGCAGGTCAGATGTGATACAGCTATAGTGCTATTTGGCCCCCTTTCCAAATGTTTTCTACTTTTTTTTTTTACATATTTTTTGATACTGAATGTTATCAGATTTAATATTAGATTAAAAGGGAACCTGAGTGAACAAATAACACATCAATTACATACATATTTCTCAAACAAATGTTACGCAACACCCAATTCCCCCCATTACACTCCATAACTGGTTGTGCCACATTTAGCTACAATGACTGCAACCAAACGCTTCCTGTAGTTGTTGATCGGTCTCTCACGTCGCGGCGGAGGAATGTTGTCCCACTCTTCCATGCAAAACTGTTTAATCTCAGCAACGTGAACTGCTTGTTTCAAGTCCTGCCACAAACATCTCAATTGGGATTAGGTCTCGACTTTGACTAGGCCATTCTCCAAAAAAAATTCTGTTTAGCCTTTTTCTTTTTTATATATATGTAAACTTGAAAGTGTGTTTTGGATCATTGTCTTGCTGCATGACCCAGCTGCGCTCCAGCTTCAGCTCACAGACGGACGGCCTGACGTTCTCCTGTAGAAGTCTCTGATACAGAGCAGAATTCATGGTTCCTTCTATCAAGGCAAGTGGTAAAGGTCCTGAGGCAGCGAAGCATCCCCATAACCATCACACTACCACCACCACGCGTGACCGTTGGTATAAGGTTCTCACTGTGGAATGCAGCGCTTTTCGCCAGCACGCGCAGACCAGCTGGCTGGTGTGTTTACGGACATATTCAATCTCTCCCGATCTCAGTCTGCTGTTCCCCACATGCTTCAAGATCCCACTATTGTTCCTGTACCAAAGAAAGGAAAGATAACTGAACTAAATGACTATCGTCCCGTAGCACTCACTTCTGTCATCATGAAGTGCTCTGAGAGACTAGTCAAGGATCATATCACCTCCACCCTACTTGTCACCCTAGACCCACTTCAATTTGCTTACCGTCCCAATAGGTCCACAGACGATGCAATCGCCATCACACTGCACACTGCCCTATCCCATCTGGACAAGAGGAATACCTATGTCAGAATGCTGTTCATTGACTACAGCTCAGCATTCAACACCATATTGCCCTCCAAACTCATCATTAAGCTCGAGACCCTGGGTCTCAACCCCGCCCTGTGCAACTGGGTCCTGGACTTCCTGACGGGCCGGCCCCAGGTGGTGAGGGTAGGAAACAACACCTCCACTCCGCTGATCCTCAACACTGGGGCCCCACAAGGGTGCGTGCTCAGCCCTCTCCTGTACTCCTTGTTCACCCACGACTGCGTGGCCAAGCACGCCTCCAACTCAATCATCATGTTTGCAGACGACAAATAAATAGACTTGAAATCACTGGCTACTTTAATAATGGAACACTATTCATTTTAATAATGTTTACATACTGCTTTACTCATTTAATATGTATATACCGTATTCTATTCACTGTATTCTAGTCAATGCCACTCTGACATTACTCGTCTTAATATTTATAAATTCCTTGGTTCCATTATTTTACCTTTAGGTTGTGTGTATTGAGTGTATTGCTGTGAATTGTTAGATATTACTACACTGTTGGGGTACAAACACAAGCATTTCGCTACACCCATTATAACATCTGTTAAACATGTGTATGTGACGAATAACATTTGATTTGATTAGAACCATGTCATCCAAAAAGTACAGACCAGAGCCCTATTCCCTATATAGTATACTACTACAGACCAGAGCCCTATTCCCTATATAGTATACTACTACAGACCAGAGCCCTATTCCCTTTATAGTATACTACTATAGACCAGAGCCCTATTCCCTATAGTCCACTACTATAGACCAGAGCCCTATTCCCTATAGTCCACTACTATAGACCAGAGCCCTAATCCCTATAGTCCACTACTATAGACCAGAGCCCTATTCCCTATAGTCCACTACTATAGACCAGAGCCCCTATTCCCTATAGTACACTACTATAGACCAGAGCCCTATTCCCTATAGTCCACTACTATAGACCAGAGCCCTAATCCCTATATAGTATACTACTATAGACCAGGGCCCTATTCCCTATAGTACACTACTATAGACCAGAGCCCTATTCCCTATAGTCCACTACTATAGACCAGAGCCCTAATCCCTATATAGTATACTACTACAGACCAGAGCCCTATTCCCTATATAGTCCACTACTATAGACCAGAGCCCTATTCCCTATAGTCCACTACTATAGACCAGAGCCCTATTCCCTATAGTCCACTACTATAGACCAGAGCCCTAATCCCTATATAGTATACTACTATAGACCAGAGCCCTATTCCCTATAGTCCACTACTATAGACCAGAGCCCTAATCCCTATAGTCCACTACTATAGACCAGAGCCCTATTCCCTATAGTCCACTACTATAGACCAGAGCCCTAATCCCTATATAGTATACTACTATAGACCAGGGCCCTATTCCCTATAGTCCACTACTATAGACCAGAGCCCTATTCCCTATAGTCCACTACTATAGACCAGAGCCCTAATCCCTATATAGTATACTACTATAGACCAGAGCCCTATTCCCTATAGTCCACTACTATAGACCAGCTCCTGGGCTCTGGTTCTTCTCCGGCATCATCATGTATCAGTGGGAAATATATGAACCGGCGACTGAAGCAGCACAGAGCTGGCAGGAAATAAACCAACTGTATTCTAAGGTTAAATGTATATATTTTTTAAGACTGTTAGAATGTCGACGTCCAAAAGACTCATCATTGGCTCGAAGGGGGGGTTCCCTCGAGGCCCGGCATTTTCTAGACTTTTTGTTGTTGTTGTACTCTACCCACCTCAGCAACCAGGGAGAAGAGATCGCATCGTGCCACCCACTGCCGACAAAATGCTACGCCATGCCAAATCTAACTGATGGCTGTCACAAGGTGTGAGTATACGAGTGGAGTAGAAGTTGATATCAGAAGCACAGCAGACCTGAACACCAGCCAACGCTCTGTGGTGACGAGGTGTGAATTAGCCCCGCCCAGCAGATGTCTGGAAATAGAGCCCCTTGATCATCAGGCCCTGAACTGAGATCATTCACACGTCAAGACAAGAATACGCAACTGGCACTGTAACTTGTGAGACTAGTGTTAAATTCAGTCTGAATTTAATTGAGCTGAGAAAAAAAAGGAACATATTTCCCCCCACTAGTAATGACGTCTACGTCCGTGTTGTTCTGGTCAAAAGTAGGGAATAAAGTGGAAAGAGAGAGAGAGAGAGAGAGAGAGAGAGAGAGAGAGAGAGAGAGAGAGAGAGAGAGAGAGAGAGAGAGAGAAAGAGAACACAGTGATACTGATACAGAGACCAGGGTAGAGAGAGAATTGACATGGCACTCTCTGTACCTTGTAGCTCTCTCTCTCTCCACAGTGTGTAATTGAATCTCCTCCTAATGAGAGCCAATTTGTCTGAGAACATTACAAGAATCACGTTTTAATGTCACGTGCACAAGTACAGGGAAATTACTTTATTGCAAGCTATGAACCCAACAATGCAGCTATCAATATCAATGTAGTACTAAACAAAAACACATGAGAAATAAAAACAAGAAATACATTGTTCCAATGTCATATTTACAATGTATAGGGACACTGGAGTGATGGACGTAGATACAGTATTCAGACCCCTTCCCTTTTTCTACAATTTGTTAAGTTACAGACTTGTTTTAAAATGGATTTTAAAAAAAAGAAAGTATTCCCTCATCAATCTACACACAATAACACAAAGCGAAAAACAGGTTACTAGAAATGTTTGTTAATGTATAAAAAAAAAAAAATCTAAAACCTTATTTAAGTATGAATTCAGAACCTTTGCTATGAGACTCAAAATTGAGCACAGGTGCATCCTGTTTCCATTGATCATCCTTGAGATGTTTTTACAACTTGGTTGGAGTCCACATGGGGTAAATTCAATTGGACATGATTTGGAAAGCCACACACCTGTCTATATAAAAGGTCCCACAGTTGACAGTGCATTTCAGAGCAAAAACTAAGCCATGAGGTCGAAGGAATTGTCCGTAGAGCTCCGAGACAGGATTGTGTCAAGGCACAGATCTCGGAAAGGGTACCAAAGAACACAGTGGCTTCCATAATTCTTAACATGAAGAAGTTTGGAACCACCAAGACTCTTCCAAGAGCTGGCCGCCCGGCCAAACTGAGCAATCGGGGGAGAAGGGCCTTGGTCAGGGAGGTGACCAAAAACCCAATGGTCACCCTGACAGAGCTCCAGAGTTCCTTTGTGGAGATGGGAGAACCTTCCAGAAGTACAACCATCTCTGCAGCACTCCAACAAACAGGCCTTTATGGTAGAGTGGCCAGATGGAAGCCACTCCTCAGTAAAAGGCACATGACAGCCTGCTTGGAGTTTGCCAAAAAGCACCTGAAGGACTCAGACCATGAGAAACAAGATTCTCTGGTCTGATGAAACCAAGATTGAACTCTTTGGCCTGAAAGCCAAGCGTCACGTCTGGAGGAAACCTGGCACCATCCCTACGGTGAAGCATGGTGGTGTCAGCATCATACTGTGGGGATGTTTTTCAGAGGCAGGGACTGGGAGAATAGTCAGGATTGAGGCAAAGATGAACGGAGATAAGTACAGAGAGATCCTTAATGAAAACCTGCTCCAGAGCACTGAGGACCTCAGCCTAGGGCAAAGGTTCACCTTTCAACAGGACGACAACTCTAAGCACACAACCAAGACAACACAGGAGTGGCTTCGGGACAAGTTCCTGAATGTCCTTGAGTGGCCCAGTCAGAGCCTGGACTTCAACCCGATGGAATATCCGTGGAGAGACCTGAAAATAGCTGTGCAGCGACGCTTCCCATCCAACCTGACAGAGATTGAGAGGGTCTGCAGAGAAGAATGGGAGAAACTCCCCAAGTACAGGTGTGCCAAGCTTGTAGCATCATAACCAAGAAGACTCGAGGCTGTAATCGCTGCCAAAGTTGCTTCAACAAAGTACTGAGTAAAAGGTCTGAAAACGTACGTAAATGTGATTTATTTTTATATACATTTGCAAAAATGTCTAAAAAACAGTTTTTGCTTCATCATTATGGGGTATTGTGATGTCATTATGGGGTATTGTGATGTCATTATGGGGTATTGTGATGTCATTATGGGGTATTGTGTGTAGATTGATGAGGGGAAAAAACAATTTAATCAATTGTAGAATAAGTCCGTAACGTAACAAAATGTGGAAAAAGCCAAGGGGATCTGACTACTTTCCGAATGTACTTTATAGTTCCATGCATATTTTCAACTGGTAGCGGGGAACCTTCAGATGAGTCTTGTGAGGTCTGTGGGCATTATAAAGCAACCGAGATGTACGTGTTCGTTAGAGTCTCATATTTTTATAGAGGGATCATAATAGTCTGTAGGCTAAACCGTTCGGACGCTACACACGATTTCTGTGAGAAGACCGATTTCCGGGATGTCTTCAAGGTCTGACAAACACCGCTCTCTAGCTCCGTCACCTTTCACCTCAGATGAACTTTGTTTCGTTAAAAAAAAATTGGAATATACTTTTTTTGTATATATCCATAAAAAGTATGCCGGCTGATTCATGATTTCGACTGGCTGAGAAACTCTGCCTGTCTCTCTCTCTCTCTCTCTCTCGTCCCGACCCCGACACCTTCATTACTATGGGACAGTTGGAGATCGAATTTGAATATTGAAACAATGTTGCAAATGTCAGAGAGACAGACAATAAAGTTTATACAAATCTCCACTGTCAAAAACTAAATATTAGTCTAATCTAATATTAGTGAGATCATGTCTAGATGATTTTTATAGTGGAGATGAATTATAAATTGCCTGGCTGGGCTGATGAGACAGTGGACTGTACAGTCAGATGGAACAGAGTAAATAGGCATTTTAACATCATAGATTTAGCCCGGTGGTAACTTGTGGAATAGACACTGGCCGGGATATGCACTTTTTAACCAATCAGCATTCAGGATTAGACCCACCCATTGTATAATTGTTTGTAGAGTAACAGTGGTCTAGGACTCTATTGCCTCTAGAGTTGATGGAAGTTGAGCATCACGTGTCTTAATGACGCATTGTGACAAGAAAGGCAGCCTTCCGGATGTACGTTTTCCTGCTTGTTTAAAGCCTCTTACAGTTCGCTAAGTGCCAGCTTGTTATATTTCTTTGCGGAATGACAACAGTCACGCTTACAGCTGAAAACCTCAGGAGGTCGAAGGGTCGGCATTTGACCATCAGGTATTCCAAGACGGGTGCACAGCGGGTCGAGACTTCCTCTGTGTTCGAGTCAGAACACCATTTGTTGGTGAAGAGGCACACCCCTCCCCCTCTCGATTTTTCCCTGACTCTACTGTCCTGTCTGCTTGGTGATGGGAGAATCCATCGAGTTGGATAGCCAGTGGGGGGGTGTCTTGTTTGAGAGCCATGTTTCAGAAAAGCAGAATATATTGTAGTTACAAGAGTCCCGTTGGTGGCAAATCCGCGATCAGAGGTCCTCCATCTTGTTATCAAGTGACTGGCCAATAGAATGGAGGGAAGAGGTGAATGGTTCTCCCTTCGCCTTAATCTCGCTAGGATTCCCCCTTTTCTCTTTTCTCTGTAACGCCCGGCGTTTCCTCTTAGGTAGCCCAAAAATAGGGTTGGAATTACAGCGAGAGCCCAGGGCAGATGAGTTGAAGTCGAAGCCAGAATTGGGGTAAGTAACTGCTGATCTGATGTTCAAAAGTTCTTGACGGTTGTAAGAAATGATAGCGGGTACATTTATGTGAAAATAAAGTAAAAATAAACGCCAAAATAATCACAAAAGAGTAAAATTGGGTCAGAACTCCCAAAACGCACCCCTATCAAAACAAACTCTGAACTAACTATATTCATTTGGGGACAGGTCAAAAAGCATTAAACATTTATGGCAATTTAGCTTGCTAGCTAGTTTGCAGTTGCTAGCTAATTTGTCCTGGGATATAAATATTGAGTTGTTATTTTACCTGAAATGCACAAGGTCCACTACTCAGACAAATAATCCACAGATAAAACGATAAACCAAATTCCTTTCTCGTCATCTCTCCTCTTTCCTTCAGGTTTCTTTTTCTTCTTTGGACTTTAATATGGGGGTTGGCAACCAACTTTACGGTGCATTACCACAACCGACTGGAGTGTGGACGTCAGTTCACCTTTCAATCACCCACGTGGGTATATGCTCCTAAAAACCAATGAGGAGACGTCACGTGGATATATGCTCCTAAAAACCAATGAGGAGACGTCACGTGGGTATATGCTCCTAAAAACCAATGAGGAGACGTCACGTGGGTGTATATGCTCCTAAAAACCAATGAGGAGACGTCACGTGGGTATATGCTCCTAAAAACCAATGAGGAGACGTCACGTGGGTATATGCTCCTAAAAACCAATGAGGAGACGTCACGTGGGTATATGCTCCTAAAAACCAATGAGGAGACGTCACGTGGGTGTATATGCTCCTAAAAACCAATGAGGAGACGTCACGTGGGTGTATATGCTCCTAAAAACCAATGAGGAGACGTCACGTGGGTATATGCTCCTAAAAACCAATGAGGAGACGCCACGTGGGTATATGCTCCTAAAAACCAATGAGGAGACGCCACGTGGGTGTATATGCTCCTAAAAACCAATGAGGAGACGTCACGTGGGTATATGCTCCTAAAAACCAATGAGGAGACGGGAGAGGCCGGACTTGCAGCACGTTGAGCTTCACAAATAGAACCAATTTCTATTTTAGCGCCTGGCCACGCAGACGCTCGCTGACGAGCGCGTTGCAGTGTGGATGCAATGACTGAATAACATTGTATGTGTACATTTATTTTGCAACGCTCGCGCGATGCGATCGGTGTGGTCAGCATGTTAGAGGCACCGTATGGTCATGGGGAAGGTTATGGGGTCAACCAGATTGCTTAAAAGAGAAATGGACAGATTTTGCTTTCATACTAATTCGGCTTCCATGTTTTATATTGTATTTCTGTTCTATTTTGATGTCATTAGGGTTTGAAAGCATCGCTAGCCGCTGCTAACATACAGGGGAACAGGAAGATAAAAGGGTAGTCTGACTAATAACAACAGGCTGGGCCGTGGGTGTGAAAACATTTGGTTGAGGGACGAGGGACGGGAGGTTCAAGTGGAAGATGGGCCACTCACGGTGCTTTGGTTTTTCATCCTAGTTCAAGGCTGTGTGTGTGTGTGTGTGCTGCATAGTGTAACGGTGTATCAGTCTACTGATTGGTTAACTAGGATTTTGGACGTGTTTTGTCTTTTTTGATGCTGTGAATTTCTATTCTTGCTGTTTCTTAATCATTATAACAGACATGATATAGTATTGTATATTCTAAAACAGACATGATATAGTATTGTATACCATAAAACAGACATGATATAGTATTGTATACTACAACACAGACATGATATAGTATTGTATACTATAAAACAGACATGATATAGTATTGTATACTATAAAACAGACATGAATACATACAGTAGATCATATAATAATAACAATCATCATCATAATAATATATCATATCATATATTAACGAAGTCAGGAATGTTCTTTTATCTAAAATCAAAGGCATGTTCACAAATCTACTAAACGGTGTCTTACTGGGAGAACAGAGCAGCCTTCTCTAGAAATATGTAGACTTTTGTTTTGAACAAAAATTAATTAGTTTATTTTATTTTAATACATGAAGATGCTTGCTGCAATGAATGTGGTATCTAATTTGTATTTAGTAAAATACAGTCCTTGATGAGTAATTCCCAAAGGCTAGGCCCTGGTTGTTCTGGTGGAAGCATAAAATCCTTGAATTATAGGATACTTAAGGGAAAGGCCTAGTACTTTCCAGAGATTGTCGACGTCTGTGTGTGTGTGTGTGTGTGTGTGTGTGTGTGCGTGTGTGTGTGTGTGTGTTTAGACTACAATAGCTGTCTCTGAGGTAGAACTCTATTCTGAGTCAGGATGAGGCCGTATACCCAAATGGCAGCCTATTCCCTACATAGTGCACTACTTTTGACCAAAACCCTATGGAACCTAGGGGATATGGTTCCATTTAAGACACTAGCCTGATCCTTCTACTGTGGTCTGCTAGAACGACCTAGAGCAAATCACTCCAGCTACTGTAATCCTATAGGGCAAAAATTGTGGATGAATTTTAAATACGATTTTACTACACTTTGATCATAACACGTCATGCTTTCAATAACTATTGGTGCTGTGTAGTTGTGATTATGTTGTATGTTCCTGTACACTGAGGAGTATACCAAAACATTAAGGACACCTTCCTAATATCGATTTGCACGCCCTTTTTGCCCTCAGAACAGCCTCAATTCATCAGGACATGGACTCTACAAGGCGTCGAAAGCGTTCCACAGGGATGCTGGCCCATGTTGACTCCAATGCTTCCGACAGTTGTGTCAAGTTGGCTGGATGTCCTTTGGGTGGTGGACCATTCTTGATGCACACAGGAAACTGTTGAGTGTGAAAACCCCCAGCAGCGTTGCAGTTCTTGACACAAACCGGTGCTCCTGGCACTTACTACCATACCCCGTTCAAAGACACTTTCTTTCAAAGACATATTTTGTCCTGCCCATTCACCTTCTGAATGGCACACATACACAATCCATGTCTCAATTAGCAATGGAGAAATGCTCACTAACGGGGATGTAAAGCAAATTTGTGCACAACATTTTTTTGAGAAATAAGCAATTTGTACGTATGGAACAATTCTGGTATCTTTTATTTCAGCTCATGAAACATAGGATCAACACTTTACATGTTGTGTTCATATTTTTTGTTTCCGTTTAGATCTTTAGTTCCACCTCTTTTAACAATTAGCAGCGTACACACAATCAGATGGGTATCATGATCCTGAGTAAAATGAAAAGCCAAAAGTGCTGAGACAGCGAAGACGAGCAGGTGAATGTCAAGAGAAACAGGCTGACTGTACTGAGCCAGATCAAATCCGACGGTGTAAAACCCCCAACAGAACAGACCTGTTCATAATTCATAAAGGTTAAAACAACTGTTTATTCAGTGAAGGATAGTAAGATTCTCCTGTTGCCATCTCAAGCACACACACACACCTCCCTCCTCCCCAAAAAAACTTGTGGAATTGCAGTTTCACACGTGTAAATCAACATTTTAACACATGAAATGGCTGTTTTCACATGTTGTCCGTAAATACATGAAACCATACACTACCGTTCAAAAGTTTGGGGTCACAAGTACATTAGAGTGTCAAGGTTTTGTCCTCAACTGGCAGTTTCATTAAGGAGTACACGCAAAACACCAGTCTCAAAGTCAACAGTGAAGAAGCGACTCCGGGATGCTGGCCTTCTAGGCGGAGTTAAAAAGAAAAAGCCATATCTCAGACTGGCCAATAAAAATAAAAGATTAGGATGGGCAAAACAACACAGACACTGGACAGAGGAGCTCTGCCTAAGAAGGCCAGCATCAACGGAGTCGCCTCTTCACTGTTGACGTTGACACTCTAATGTACTTGTCCTCTTGCTCAGTTGTGCACCGGGGGCCTCCCACTCCTCTTTCTATTCTGGTTAGAGCCAGTTTGCGCTGTTCTGTGAAGGGAGTAGTACACAGCGTTGTACGAGATCTTCAGTTTCTTGGCAGTTTCTCTCATGGAATAGCCTTCATTTCTCAGAACAAGAATATATTGACGAGTTTCAGAAGAAGGTCTTTGTTTCTGGCCATTTTGAGCCTGTAATCGAACCCACAAATGCTGATGTTCCAGACACTCAACTAGTCTAAAGGCCAGTTTTATTGCTTCTTTAATCAGGACAACAGTTTCCAGCTGTGCTAACCTAATTGCAAAAGGGTTTTCTAATGATCAATTAGCCTTTTAAAATGATAAACTTGGATTAGCTAACACAACGTGCCATTGGAACACAGGAGTGATGGTTGCTGATAATGGGCCTCTGTAATCCTATGTAGATACTCCATAAAGAATATGCCGTTTCCAGCTACAATAGTAATTTACAACATTAACAATGTCTACACTGTATTTCAGATCAATTTGATGTTATTTTAATGGACCAAAAATGTGCTTTTCTTTAAAAAACAAGGACATTTTTAAGTGACCCCAAAATAATCATCACCATACAGACAAGGAGGGAAACCCCCAGTATTTCACCATAATCATCACCATACAGACAAGGAGGGAAACCCCAGTATTTCACCATACAGACAAGGAGGGAAACCCCAGTATTTCACCATAATCATCACCATACAGACAAGGAGGGAAACCCCAGTATTTCACCATACAGACAAGGAGGGAAACCCCAGTATTTCACCATACAGACAAGGAGGGAAACCCCAGTATTTCACCATACAGACAAGGAGGGAAACCCCAGTATTTCCCCATACAGACAAGGAGGGAAACCCCAGTATTTCACCATACAGACAAGGAGGGAAACCCCATTATTTCCCCATACAGACAAGGAGGGAAACCCCAGTATTTCACCATACAGACAAGGAGGGAAACCCCAGTATTTCCCCATACAGACAAGGAGGGAAACCCCAGTATTTCACCATACAGACAAGGAGGGAAACCCCATTATTTCACCATAATCATCACCATACAGACCAAAGAGGAAAGAAGCTTCTTATAGGCTAATTGAGAACATTTGAGTCAATTGGAGGTGTACCTGTGGATGTATTTTAAGGCCTACCTTCAAACTCAGTGCCTCTTTGCTTGACATCATGGGAAAATCAAAATAAATCAGCCAAGACCTCAGAAAATAAATTGTAGACCTGGTTCATCCTTGGGAGCAATTTCCAAACGTCTGAAGGTACCACAATCATCTGTACAAACAATAGTACGCAAGTATAAACACCATGGGATCACGCAGCCGTCATACCGCTCAGGAAGGAGGCGCGTTCTGTCTCCTAGAGATGAACGTACTTTGGTGCGAAAAGTGCAAATCAATCCCAGAACAACAGCAAAGGACCTTGTGAAGATGCTGGAGGAAACATGTACAAAAGTATCTATATCCACAATAAAACTAGTCCTATATCGACATAACCTGAAAGGCCGCTCAGCAAGGAAGAAGCCACTGCTCCAAAACCGCCATAAAAAAGCCAGACTATGGTTTGCAACTGCATGGAGACAACGATCGTACTTTTTGGAGAAATGTCCTCTGGTCTGATGAAACAAAAATAGAACTGTTTGGCAATAATGACCATCGTTATGTTTGGAGGAAAAAAGGGGAGGCTTGCAAGCCGAAGAACACCTTCCCAACCATGAAGCACGGGGGTGGCAGCATCATGTTGTGGGGGTGCTTTGCTGCAGGAGGGACTGGTGCACTTTACAAAATAGATGGCATCATGAGGAAAGAAAAGTATGTGGATATATTGAAGCAACATCTCAAGACATCTGTCAGGAATTTAAAGCTTGGTCGCAAATGGGTCTTCCAAATGGACAATGACCCCAAGCATACTTCCAAAGTTGTGGCAAACTGGCTTAAGGACAACAAAGTCAAGGTATTGGAGTGGCCATCACAAAGCCCTGACCTCAATCCCATAGAACATCTGTGGGCAGAACTGAAAAAGTGTGTGCGAGCAAGGAAGCTTACAAACCTGACTCATTTACACCAGCTCTGTCAGGAGGAACGGGACAAAATTCACCCAACTTATTGTGGGAAGCTTGTAGAAGGCTACCCGAAACGTTTGACCCAAATTAAACAATTTAAAGGCAATGCTACCAAATACAAATGGAGTGTATGTAAACTTCTGACCCACTGGGAATGTGATGAAAGAAATAAAAGCTGAAATAAATAATTCTCTCTACTATTATTCTGACTTTTCACATTCTTGTGTTGGGTTAGTGTGTAGTTGTGTTGGGTTAGTGTGTAGTTGTGTTGGGTCAGTGTGTAGTTGCGTTGGGTCAGTGTGTAGTTGCGTTGGGTCAGTGTGTAGTTGTGTAGGGTCAGTGTGTAGTTGCGTTGGGTCAGTGTGTAGTTGTGCTGGGTCAGTGTGTAGTTGCGTTGGCTCAGTGTGTAGTTGTGTTGGGTCAGTGTGTAGATGTTGGGTCAGTGTGTAGTTGTGTTGGGTCAGTGTGTAGTTGTGTTGGGCCAGTGTGTAGTTGTGTAGTTGTGTTGGGTCAGTGTGTAGTTGTGTTGGGTCAGTGTGTAGTTGCGTTGGGTCAGTGTGTAGTTGCGTTGGGTCAGTGTGTAGTTGCGTTGGGTCAGTGTGTAGTTGCGTTGGGTCAGTGTGTAGTTGCGTTGGGTCAGTGTGTAGTTGCGTTGGGTCAGTGTGTAGTTGCGTTGGGTCAGTGTGTAGTTGCGTTGGGTCAGTGTGTAGTCGCGTTGGGTTAGTGTGTAGTCACGTTGGGTCAGTGTGTAGTTGCGTTGGGTCAGTGTTTAGTTGTGTTGGGTCAGTGTGTAGTTGTGTAGTTGTGTTGGGTCAGTGTGTAGTTGCGTTGGGTCAGTGTGTAGTTGTTCTGGGTCAGTGTGTAGTTGCGTTGGGTCAGTGTGTAGTTGCGTTGGGTCAGTGTGTAGATGTTGGGTCAGTGTGTAGTTGTGTTGGGTCAGTGTGTAGTTGTGTTGGGCCAGTGTGTAGTTGTGTAGTTGTGTTGGGTCAGTGTGTAGTTGTGTTGGGTCAGTGTGTAGTTGCGTTGGGTCAGTGTGTAGTTGCGTTGGGTCAGTGTGTAGTTGCGTTGGGTCAGTGTGTAGTTGCGTTGGGTCAGCGTGTAGTTGCGTTGGGTCAGCGTGTAGTTGCGTTGGGTCAGCATGTAGTTGCGTTGGGTCAGCGTGTAGTTGCGTTGGGTCAGTGTGTAGTTGCATTGGGTCAGTTTGTAGTTGCGTTGGGTCAGTGTGTAGTTGCGTTGGGTCAGCGTGTAGTTGCGTTGGGTCAGTGTGTAGTTGCGTTGGGTCAGCATGTAGTTGCGTTGGGTCAGCGTGTAGTTGCGTTGGGTCAGTGTGTAGTTGCATTGGGTCAGTTTGTAGTTGCGTTGGGTCAGTGTGTAGTTGTGTTGGGTCAGTGTGTAGTTGGGTTGGGTCAGCGTGTAGTTGCGTTGGGTCAGCGTATACCTTCTGTGGGGCGAGGTGTGCAGGAGGACCCAGGCTGGCAGGAGGGTCTGTGATGTAGGTCTTCTTAGGGACAGGCTGTGGGTAGCCCTGCTGGGTCGGGGCAGCAGTATAGCTAGGCTCTGGTCTCCAGGTGTTCCCTGGTCCTCCACCGTACCCTCCTGCTCCCGGGTAGGCCTGCTCTGGGTAGCCTACCACAAATGTACATTTATTTATAGACACACAGCTGAGTTTATAGGGCTCTGTGAGACACTCAGAGTTAGCGTGCTGACTGTTCCTGTACACTTCCGGTAATTGAGCTAATGCTAGTTAGCATTGGCCCCGTGAAACTAGCTCTAACTTCCTTTAGACTGGGGCGGCAGGGTAGCCTAGTGGTTTAGAGCGTTGGACTAGTGACCGTAAAGGTTGCAAGTTCAAGTCCCCAAGCTGATAAGGTACAAATCTGTCGTTCTGCCCCTGAACAAGGCAGTTAACCCACTGTTCCTAGGCTGTCATCGTCAATAAGAATTTGTTCTTAACTGTCTTGCCTAGTAAAATAAATAAAAAATACTGGATGCAGGGACATAAAAGTGATATTTTTCGAAATATAAAACATCTGCGGAACCCCTGCAGTACCACGGACCAGGTTTGACCCCTGGATCATGCTACTGTTCAGACAGCCTAGTTATACTGGACATATAGAACTTGATGAAATGACTAAAAACAAATCCATTAACTGGAAAATCTACAAATATAGATTTTTTTTTCTTTCTACAATTTCAAATCAAAAAGTCTAATTCCAATTCCATAACGTTAAGATTGTTAAAATTAGAATTGGATTCAAACTAAATTCTCCACTTCATGAGTGAATTCAATAATTGAATTAGAATTTCTAATTAAACCCTGATGTCCGGGAGGGTAATCACCTTGAGGGGCGAAGCCTGGCTGGGGAGGCCCATAGGCGAAGTCAGGGCCCCTGGGCTGGGCAGCCATGTACTGGACCGGGCTCCGGTTGGGCTGCTGGGCAAACTGCTGGGGGGGCCCAGGGGATTGGTGCTGGGGCCCGGGCTGGGCAGACCTCACCTGGGGAAAAGAAGATTACTCACCAACCTCAGCTGAGCTTATAGGGCTCTGTGAGACACACAGCTGAGCTTATAGGGCTCTGTGAGACACTCAGCTGAGCTTATAGGGCTCTGTGAGACAAAGCTGAGCTTATAGGGCTCTGTGAGACACTCAGCTGAGCTTATAGGGCTCTGTGAGACAAAGCTGAGTTTATAGGGCTCTGTGAGACAAAGCTGAGCTTATAGGGCTCTGTGAGACACTCAGCTGAGCTTATAGGGCTCTGTGAGACAAAGCTGAGCTTATAGGGCTCTGTGAGACACTCAGCTGAGCTTATAGGGCTCTGTGAGACACACAGCTGAGCTTATAGGGCTCTGTGAGACACACAGCTGAGCTTATAGGGCTCTGTGAGACACTCAGCTGAGTTTATAGGGCTCTGTGAGACACACAGCTGCAGTGCAGCGCCCAAGGATACAATGGCAGTAGGATAGGATCAAGGATTTGATAGCAATGACTTTAAGTGATCTGTTTGCTATTGATCTTATAGCAATGAGACAATAAATTGGGACAATAAAGACAGATAAGATTGATTCATTAAATTATTGATTGACACCTGTACGTTGAAGGTGGGCTGGCTGGGGGTGGAGGCTGTAGCGTAGGAGGCTGGGACGGGCTGGGGCGCCGTCTGGAACTGGGGCCTGGCCGGTACGGAGGCTGAGGAGGGAAGAGCGGAACAGGAGTGCTCTGCCTGGGGCCGGGGCAGTGTTCCGCCCGGGGCCCCGGCCTTGGGAGAGGACTTCTTGGTGGCCGTCAGAGGAGGCTGGGTGGGGATGACCATACGCTTGTACCCTGTCACCGGAGCGTTGGAACTGCTCAGAGTTCCAGAGTTGGAAGATGGAAGAGATCCAGAGTTCTGTAAAATAGAATGAGTTTTAAATCAAATACCTCTGCAGAACACTGAGCGTGCCCTGCTTTAACTCTGTTCATTCAACATTAAATATATCCCAGGTACAAAATACAATATCTATCATAACATCACTGTCTTGCATATCTCCTGCATCACAAATGAAGCAACCACGCAGAAGAAAAATTTAAGTAATTCTTATCTTATCTAATCACATTTTGAGCTTAAAGCCAGACTCAAGTCAAAAATTTTAATATTTTACTTTCAATTCTGATTTACACCTGAAAACAGTTCACTTGAGTCATTTACCAGTACTGTGTCAAAGTCACTGTTATTAGTCAGTTGTACAACCAAATGCCTTCAACTGAAATGTGTCTTCCGCATTTAACCCAACCCCTCTGAATCAGAGAGGTGCGGGGGGCTGCCTTAATCGACATCCACGTCTTCGGCACCCGGGGAACAGAGAGTTAACTGCCTCGTTCAGGGGTAGAATGACAGATTTTTACCATGTCAGCTCAGGGATTCGAACTTGCAACCCTCCAGTTACAAGTCCAACGCTCTAACCACTAGGCTACTTACCTGAAGCCCTGTTAAATGGCTGATGCTAGCAGCATCTGGACTCCTGAGGTATTTCCTGATACTATGGCTCACAGTAAAGTAACTACCCAGTCTGCTTCCTCCATATCAATCTCCAGACTAACTACCCAGCCCGCTTCCTCCATATCAATCTCCAGACTAACTACCCAGCCCGCTTCCTCCATATCAATCTCCAGACTAACTACCCAGCCCGCTTCCTCCATATCAATCTCCAGACTAACTACCCAGCATGCTTCCTCCGTATCAAATCTCCAGACTAACTACCCAGACTGTTTTCTCCATATCAATCTCCAGACTAACTACCCAGTCTGCTTCCTCCATATCAATCTCCAGACTAACTACCCAGCCCGCTTCCTCCATATCAATCTCCAGACTAACTACCCAGCATGCTTCCTCCATATCAATCTCCAGACTAACTACCCAGTCTGCTTCTTCCATATCAATCTCCAGACTAACTACCCAGCATGCTTCCTCCATATCAATCTCCAGACTAACTACCCAGCCCGCTTCCTCCATATCAATCTCCAGACTAACTACCCAGCCCGCTTCCTCCATATCAATCTCTAGGCTACCTAGTTCTGACTCCCACATGGTACCCTATTCCCTATTTAGTGCCTATAAAGTGAACTACTTAGGTAGTTAGGGGAAGAAAAGGGAAAAGGGTGCCATTTGGGACTCAGCAAAAGCCCTCTCACTATCCTGGCCCAATTCCTCCAGACATAAACTAAGGCTAATAAAGCACGCTGGCGGGGAGGGAGGGGATAAATTGTTGGGTGGAGGACGCCATGACAGTACGTTGGCAGTGCTAGAGGAAAATGATGCTGACTCTAGCTGGCTGGGGTGAGGACGGTGGTAAATCCTAGAGATTTGTTGTATTGGTGATCCCTGGGAGGGAAGAGGAAAAAGAACTGAACTCTCAGTACAGGAAACTAGTTCCCTCAGTAGCTCAATGCCGAGGAATATCTCACCATCAGCGTGTCCAGTTTCTATGTTTTTCGGGGTGACTTCTTTCCCCCCCCCACACACACAAGAGATGCGTACGTCAGATTCAGATTCACAGTGTTTAATAGTCAAGGGCTGCAGGTGGGCTTGCAGGGTACAGTGAACATCTCAGGCATTGTGACACTGGTGTGTTGTGGTTCAATGCCTCTCAGTTAGTGAATTAAAGGTGTGTTGTATTGGTGATCCCAGGCCAGGACTGAGGTTAGGGAAGAAGCCACTATGGGAAAACTACTTCACTCTGAATTATGACACGAGTTCCTCACTGGCTCAATGCAGGACAGAGAATACTACACCAGTACATACGTGATGTTGTGATGTGTGTTTCAGTACATACTACACCAGTACATACGTGATGTTGTGATATGTGTTTCAGTACATACTACACCAGTACATACGTGATGTTGTGACGTGTTTCAGTACATACTACACCAGTACATATGTGATGTTGTGACATGTGTTTCAGTACATACTACACCAGTACATACGTGATGTTGTGATGTGTGTTTCAGTACATACTACACCAGTACATACGTGATGTTGTGACATGTGTTTCAGTACATACTACACCAGTACATACATGATGTTGTGATGTGTGTTTCAGTACATACTACACCAGTACATACGTGATGTTGTGATATGTGTTTCAGTACATACTACACCAGTACATACGTGATGTTGTGACGTGTTTCAGTACATACTACACCAGTACATATGTGATGTTGTGACATGTGTTTCAGTACATACTACACCAGTACATACATGATGTTGTGATATGTGTTTCAGTACATACTACACCAGTACATACGTGATGTTGTGACATGTGTTTCAGTACATACTACACCAGTACATACATGATGTTGTGATATGTGTTTCAGTACATACTACACCAGTACATACATGATGTTGTGACATGTGTTTCAGTACATACTACACCAGTACATACGTGATGTTGTGATATGTGTTTCTGTACATACTACACCAGTACATATGTGATGTTGTGATATGTGTTTCAGTACATACTACACCAGTACAGGCATGATGTTGTGATATGTGTTTCAGTACATACTACACCAGTACATACATGATGGTGTGATATGTGTTTCAGTACATACTACACCAGTACATACATGATGTTGTGACATGTGTTTCAGTACATACTACACCAGTACATATGTGATGTTGTGATATGTGTTTCAGTACATACTACACCAGTACATATGTGATGTTGTGATATGTGTTTCAGTACATACTACACCAGTACAGGCGTGATGTTGTGTAATACAGTGCGTCCCGCGTCCCATCCACACAACTAAACCGTGTCATCTACAACCAGCCTTTATCTTATCGGTGTCAGACTGTCAGATGACCTAAAAAAGATCTGTCATTAACCTTGGATGATCCTATTAGGCTGCTGGTGCCTCGGGGGTGAAAAAGGAATCAATTACTAATGTTACTGCAGTATAACATGTACTCTTACGTGCTTTATTAAAACTATACACAATGTTGGTCATGAAAGTGGGTGAAAACACGAGTACGTATTAGATATGAACCTGAATAGCTTTCAATAGCTTTCAATACTACTGTGTCAAGGTGAATGACACTAGCTACAGTCTTTGTTCCTTGCACGTTCCATCTTAAACACAGCGGAGGAATTCTTAAAGAACATTATTGAGCTGATGATGATGAAGGACAAACTGACTTCATTACTAATATACCATGAATAATATGAAGCCCCAATGCATCCAGATAAGAGACAGTAGACTCGGGTCTTCATGGAGTGAGATACATTTTTTACATGTGACTGAGAGTCTCTCAACCCAACTCCAGATAATGTGATGATCCAAGGCCAAGCAGAGGAGAGAAGAGGAGAGAAGAGGAGAGAGGAGAGAGAAGAGGAGAGAGGAGAGGAAGAGAGAAGGGAGGAGAGGAGGAGGTGAAGAGAGGGGAGGAGAGAAGAGGAGGACAGGAGGAGAGAGGGGAGGAGAGAAGAGGAGGACAGGAGGAGAGAGGGGAGGAGAGAAGAGGAGGAGGAGAGAGGGGAGGAGAGAAGAGGAGGAGAGAGGAGAGACGAGAGGGGAGGAGAGAAGAGGAGGAGGAGAGAGGAGAGACGAGAGGGGAGGAGAGAAGAGGAGGAGGAGAGAGGGGAGGAGAGAAGAGGAGGAGGAGAGAGGAGAGACGAGAGGGGAGGAGAAAAGAGGAGGAGGAGAGAGGAGAGACGAGAGGGGAGGAGAGAAGAGGAGGAGGAGAGAGGGGAGGAGAGAAGAAGAGGAGGAGAGAGGAGAGAAGAGAGGGAGGAGAGAAGAGAGGAGAGAAGAGAGGGGAGGAGAGAGGAGATGAGGAGAGAAGGGAGGAGAGAAAATAAGAGAGGAGAGGGAGAGGAAGAGAAGAGAGGAAGAGGGGGAGGAGAGAGGAGAGGAAGAGTGGGGGGAGGAGAGGAGAAGCGAGAGGGGAGGACCCCTAAAGGAACAAAACACATGAAAACACATCATGCTCTCAACCTGATTTCTGTTTCACTGATTAGTGCTAGTGATGTTTATTTAATAACGCGTCTGTCTGCAGATGTACGGAGAGAGAAAAAAGCCCTTCAGGAAGTGAAATTAGTCAATTTAAATGTTTCATGGTTTTTAAATACTCTAGATTATTAATTTATCTTTAAAGGCCTTAGAACCTAACATTGACTTAGCAGAGAACTGGAAAATGCAAATGGAGGACCTCAAAATAATTACATTGTCATGGTGAATGTTCCAGCACTTAGATTAAGAGAACAAATTCAATCGTTTTATGAGGTGATGAAACTGGGAACTGAACACAATCTGTAGAAAAATAGTTTGTTCTACAGTGGAATAATTTGTGGAAGTTATCAGAATGATGAGATACTTGTTAAATTACAGCGAGCGAGGTCACATGTTTTCAATGTCAAATCAAATCAAATTAATATTAGTCACATACACGTGTTTAGTAGATGTTAATGCGAGTGTAGCGAAATGCTTGTGCTTCTAGTTCCGACAGTGCAGTAATATCTAACAGGTAATATCTAACAGTTTCACAACATATACCCAATACACACAAATGTAAGTAAAGGAATGCAATTAAGAATATATAAAAACATGGACGAGCAATGCCAGAGCAAACTAAGATACAGTAGATAGTGTAGAATACAGTATATACATATGAGATGAGTAATACAAGATATGTAAACATTATTAAAGTGACTAGTGTTCCATTATTAAAGTGGACAGTTATTTCAAGACTGTGTATATAGGCAGCAGCCTCTAATGTGCTAGTGATGGCTGTTTGACAGTTTGATGTCCTTGAGATAGAAGCTGTTTTTCAGTCTCTCGGTCCCAACTTTGATGCACCTGTACTGACCTCGCCTTCTGGATGGTAGCGGGGTGAACAGGCAGTGGCTCGGGTGGTTGTTGTCCTTGATGATATCGGGTGGTGGAGGTGTCATGGAGGGAGGTAGTTTGCCCCCGGTGATGCGTTGTGCAGACCACACCACCCTCTGGAAAGCCTTGCGGTTGTGGGCGGAGCAGTTGCCGTACCAGGCAGTGATGCAGCCCGACAGGATGCTCTCAATTGTGCATCTGTAAAGGTTTGTGAGGGTTTTAGGTGACAAGTCAAATTTTCTTCAGCCTCCTGATGTTGAAGAGGCGCTGTTGTGCCTTCTTCACCACACTGTCTGTGTTGGTGGACAATTTCAGTTTGTCAGTGATGTGTACTCAAAACGTTCCACCTTCTCCACTGCTGTCCCGTCGATTTTGATAGGGGGGTGCTCCCTCTGCAGTTTCCTGAAGTCCACGATCATCTCCTTTGTTTTGTTGACGTTGAGTGAGAGGTTGTTTTCCTGACACCACACTCCGAGGGCCCTCACCTCCTCCCTGTAGGCCGTCTCGTCGTTGTTGGTAATCAAGTCCACTACTGTTGTGTCGTCTGCAAACTTGATGTTTGAGTTGGAGGCGTGCTTGGCCACGCAGTCATTGGTGAAAAGGGAGTACAGGAGAGGGCTGAGCACGCACCCGTGTGGGGCCCCAGTGTTGAGGATCAGCGAAGTGGAGATGTTGTGTCCTACCCTCACCACCTGGGGCAGCCCGTCAAGAAGTCCAGGACCCAGTTGCACAGGGCTGGGTCGAGAACAAGGGTCTCGAGCTTAATGATGAGCTTGGAGGGCAATATGGTGTTGAATGCTGAGCTGTAGTCAATTAACAGCATTCTTACATAGGTATTCCTCTTGTCCAGATGGGTGCAGTGTGATTGCGATTGCGTCTTTGGACCTATTGGGGCGGTAAGCAAACTGAAGTGGGTCTAGGGTGACAAGTAGGGTGGAGGTGATAAGATCCTTGACTAGTCTCTCAGAGCACTTCATGATGACAGAAGTGAGTGCTACGGGACGATCGTCATTTAGTTCAGTTATCTTTCTTTTCTTTGGTACAGCAACAATAGTGGGATCTTGAAGCATGTGGGAACAGCAGACTGAGATCGGGAGAGATTGAATATGTCCGTAAACACACCGGCCAGCTGGTCTGGTCATGCTCTGAGGACGCGACTAAGGATGCCGTCTGGGCCGGCAGCCTTGCAACGGTTAACACGTTCAAATGTTTTACTCACGTCGGCCACGGAGAAAGAGAGCCCACAGTCCTTGGTAGCGGGCCCGCGTCGGTGGCACTGTGTTATCCTCCTAGCGGGCAAAGAAGGTGTTTAGCTTGTCCGGAAGCAAGACGTCGTTGTCCGCGAGCTCGTTTTCCCTTTGTACTCCGTGCCACATACGTCTCGTGTCTGAGCCGTTGAGTTGCGTCTTCACTTTGTCTCTATACTGACGTTTTGTCTGTTTGATTGCCTTGCGAAGGGAATGGCTGCTCTGTTTTGTATTCGTCCATATTCCCAGTCACCTTACCATGTTTAAATGCGGAGGTTTACGCTTTCAGTTTTGCGCGAATGCTGCCATCTGTGTGTGTGTGTGTGTGTGTGTGTGTGTGAATGGAGTATCTGCCCATAGACTAGAGAACCATTGAGAATAAATATGAACTAAATCATGACACCTACTTACTTGTTCAAACACTCACACTAAACTAATCTAACACAGACACCATATGACTCTAACTGTGATATTGGCCTAAATTAGATATTACCTCAATCAACTGTCAGACACTACATCAATCACAACTCTGGACTGTCTGTCCAACTTATGAACCAGCAACACAGACATGGAGGTGGTATATGAACCAGCAACACAGACATTGATGTGGTATATGAACCAGCAACACAGATGTAGAGGTGGTATATGAACCAGCAACACAGACGTAGAGGTGGTATATGAACCAGCAACACAGACGTAGAGGTGGTATATGAACCAGCAACACAGATGTAGAGGTGGTGTATGAACCAGCAACACAGACATAGAGGTGGTGTATGAACCAGCAACACAGACATTGAGGTGGTGTATGAACCAGCAACACAGACATAGAGGTGGTATATGAACCAGCAACACAGATGTAGAGGTGGTGTATGAACCAGCAACACATACATTGAGGTGGTATATGAACCAGCAACACATATGTAGAAGTGGTGTATGAACCATCAACACAGATGTAGAGGTGGTATATGAACCAGCAACACAGATGTAGAAGTGGTGTATGAACCAGCAACACAGATGTAGAGGTGGTATATGAACCAGCAACACAGATGTAGAGGTGGTATATGAACCAGCAACACAGACATAGAGGTGGTATATGAACCAGCAACACAGATGTAGAAGTGGTGTATGAACCAGCAACACAGATGTTGAGGTGGTGTATGAACCAGCAACACATACATAGAGGTAGTATATGAACCAGCAACACAGATGTAGAGGTGGTATATGAACCAGCAACACAGACGTAGAGGTGGTGTATGAACCAGCAACACAGACATTGAGGTGGTGTATGAACCAGCAACACAGACATAGAGGTGGTATATGAACCAGCAACACAGATGTAGAGGTGGTGTATGAACCAGCAACACAGACATTGAGGTGGTATATGAACCAGCAACACAGATGTAGAGGTGGTGTATGAACCAGCAACACAGATGTAGAGGTGGTGTATGAACCAGCAACACAGATGTAGAAGTGGTGTATGAACCAGCAACACAGATGTAGAGGTGGTATATGAACCAGCAACACAGATGTAGAGGTGGTATATGAACCAGCAACCCAGACATTAAGGTGGTATATGAACCAGCAACACAAGGATCTCTCTGTACTTTGCTCTGTTCATCTTTACCTCAATCCTGACTAGTCTCACAGTCCTTGCCACCACCATGCTTCACCCTAGAGATGGTGCACGGTTTCCTCCAGACGTAACTCTTCGCATTCAGCATACTTTAGGTGCTTTTTGGCAAACTCCAAGCGGGCTGTCATGTGCCTTTTACTGAGGAGTGGGTTCCATCTGGCCACACTACCATAAAGGCCTGATCGGTGGAGTGCAGCAGATATTGTTGTCCTTCTGGAAGATTCTCCCATCTTGACAGAGGAATTCTGGAGCTCTGTCAGGGTGACCATTGAGTTCTTGGTCACCTCCCTGACCAAGGCCCTTCTCCCCCGATTGCTCAGTTTGGCCGGGCAGCCAGCACTAGGAAGACTCTTGCTGGTTACAAACTTCTTCCATTTGAGAATAATGGAAGCCAGTGTGTTCTTGGGGATCTTTTGATACCCTTCCCCAGATCTGTGTCTCGACACAATCCTGTCTCGGAGCTCGACAAACAATTCCTTCGACCTCATGGATTGGTTTTTGCTCTGACATGCACTGTCAACCGTTGGACCTTTATATAAGACAGGTGTTTGCTTTTCCTCATAGCAAAAGGTCTGAATACTTATGTAAATGTTTTATTTCCGCTTGGTCATTATTAGGTATTGTGTGTAGATTGATGAGGAAAGAATTAATTTAATTAATATTAAAATGAGGCTGTAACGTAGCAAAATGTGGAAAATTGAATGACACTAGAATAGTTTCCCGTTGCACTGCACATATAATAGAGGTAAAGGGAGGTGATATCTATATATAGTAGAGGTAAAGGGAGGTAATATCTATATATAGTAGAGGTAAAGGGAGGTAATATCTACATATAATAGAGGTAAAGGGAGGTAATATCTATATATAGTAGAGGTAAAGGGAGGTAATATCTACATATAATAGAGGTAAAGGGAGGTAATATCTATATATAATAGAGGTAAAGGGAGGTAATATCTACATATAATAGAGGTAAAGGGTAAAGAGAGGTAATATCTATATATAGTAGAGGTAAAGGGAGGTAATATCTATATATAGTAGAGGTAAAGGGAGGTAATATCTATATATAATAGAGGTAAAGGGAGATACTATCTATATATAGTAGAGGTAAAGGGAGGTAATATCTATATATAATAGAGGTAAAGGGAGGTAATATCTATATATAGTAGAGGTAAAGAGAGGTAATATCTATATATAGTAGAGGTAAAGGGAGGTAATATCTATATATAATAGAGGTAAAGGGAGGTAATATCTATATATAGTAGAGGTAAAGGGAGGTAATATCTATATATAATAGAGGTAAAGGGAGGTAATATCTATATATAGTAGAGGTAAAGAGAGGTAATATCTATATATAATAGAGGTAAAGGGAGATACTATCTATATATAGTAGAGGTAAAGGAGGTAATATCTATATATAATAGAGGTAAAGGGAGGTAATATCTATATACAGTAGAGGTAAAGAGAGGTAATATCTATATATAATAGAGGTAAAGGGAGGTAATATCTATATATAATAGAGGTAAAGGGAGGTAATATCTATATATAATAGAGGTAAAAAGGAGGTAATATCTATATATAGTAGAGGTAAAGAGAGGTAATATCTATATATAATAGAGGTAAAGGGAGGTGATATCTATATATAATAGAGGTAAAGGGAGATACTATCTATATATAGTAGAGGTAAAGGGATGTCATATCTATATATAGTAGAGGTAAAGGGAGGTAATATCTATATATAATAGAGGTAAAGGGTAAAGAGAGGTAATATCTATATATAGTAGAGGTAAAGGGATGTCATATCTATATATAGTAGAGGTAAAGGGATGTCATATCTATATATAGTAGAGGTAAAGGGAGGTAATATCTATATATAATAGAGGTAAAGGGAGGTAATATCTATATATAGTAGAGGTAAAGGGATGTCATATCTATATATAGTAGAGGTAAAGGGAGGTGATATCTATAGTGCCTTGTAAAACTATTCATCCCCCTTTGTGATTTTCCTATTTTGGTGCATTACAACCTGTAATTTAAGTAGATTTCTTTATTTGGGATTTCATGTAAGGACATACACAAAATAGTTCAAATTGGTGAAGTGAAATAAAAAATTTAACTTGTTTCAAAAAATTATTTTAAAACATTTTACGAAAAGTGGTGTGTGTGTATATGTATTGACCCCTTTGTTATGAAGGCCCTAAATAAGATCTGGTGCAACCAATTACCTTCAGAAGTCACACAATTAGTTAAATAAAGTCCACCTGTGTGCAATCTAAGTGTCACATGATCTCAGTATATATACACCTGTTCTGGAAAGGCCCCAGAGTCTGAAACACCACTAAGCAAGGGGGCACCACCAAGCAAGCGGCACTATGAAGACCAAGGAGCTCTCCAAACAGGTCAGGGACAAAGTTGTGGAGAAGTACAGATCAAGGTTGGGTTATAAAAAAATCTGAAACTTTGAACATCCCACGGAACACCATTAAATCCATTATTAAAAAATGGAAAGAATATGGCACTACAGCAAACCTGCCAAGAGAGGGCCGCCCACCAACACTCACGGACCAGAGAAGGAGGGCATTAATCAGAGATACAAGAAAGAGAACAAAGATAACCCTGAAGGAGCTGCAAAGCTAGACAGCGGAGATTGGAGTATCTGTCCAGGGACCACTTTAAGCTGTACACTCCACAGAGCTGGGGTTTACGGAAGAGTGGCCAGAAAAAAAGCAATTGCTTTAAGAAAAAAATAAGCAAACATGTTTACTGTTCGCCAAAAGGCATGTGGGAGACTCCCCAAACATATGGAAGAATGTACTCCGGTCAGATGAGACAAAAATTTAGCTTTTTGGCCATCAAGGAAAACATTATGTCTGGCGCAAACCCAACACCTCTCATCACACCGAGAACACCATCCCCACAGTGAAGCATGGTGGTGGAAGCATCATGCTGTGGGGATGTTTTCCATTGGCAGGGACTGGGAAACTGGTCAGAACTGAAGGAATGATGGATGGTGCTAAATACAGGGAAATTCTTGAGGGAAACCTGTTTCAGAGATTTGAGACTGGGACGGAGGTTCACCTTCCAGCAGGACAATGACCCTAAGCATACTGCTGAAGCAACACTTGAGTGGTTTAAGGGGAAACGTTTAAATGTCTTGGAACGGCCTAGTCAACGCCCAGACCTCAATCCAACTGAGAATCTGTGGTATGACTTAAAGATTGCTGTACACCAGCGGAAACCATCCAACTTGAAGGAGCTGGAGCAGTTTTGCCTTGAAGAATGGGCAAAAATACAAGTGGCTAGATGTGCCAAACTTATAAAGACATACCCCAAGAGACTAGCAGCTGTAATTCCTGCAAAAGTTGGCTCTACAAAGTATTTACTTTGGGAGGGTGAATAGTTATGCAAACTCAAGTGTTATGTTTTTATTTTTATTTCTTATTTGTTTCACAATAAAAATATTTTGCATCTTCAAAGTGGTAGGCATGTTGTGTAAATCAAATGATACAAACCCCCCAAAAATCTATTTTAATTCCAGGTTGTAAGGAAACAAAATAGGAAAAATGCCACGGGGGGGTCGATACTTTCGCAAGCCAATGTATATATAGTAGAGAAAAAGGGAGGTGATATCTACACAAAGCAGAGGTAAAGGGAGGTGATATCTATATATAATAGAGGTAAAGGGATTTGTCCTATCTATATATAGTAGAGGTAAAGGGAGGTAATATCTATATATAATAGAGGTAAAGGTAGGTGATATCTATATATAATAGAGGTAAAGGGAGGTAATATCTATATATAATAGAGGTAAAGGGAGGTAATATCTATATATAATAGAGGTAAAGGGAGGTAATATCTATATATAATAGAGGTAAAGGGAGGTAATATCTATATATAGTAGAGGTAAAGAGAGGTAATATCTATATATAATAGAGGTAAAGGGAGATAATATCTATATATAATAGAGGTAAAGGGAGGTGATATCTATATATAGTAGAGGTAAAGGGAGATAATATCTATATATAATAGAGGTAAAGGGAGGTGATATCTATATATAATAGAGGTAAAGGGAGGTGATATCTATATATAATAGAGGTAAAGGGAGGTAATATCTATATATAGTAGAGGTAAAGGGAGGTAATATCTATATATAATAGAGGTAAAGGGAGGTAATATCTATATATAGTAGAGGTAAAGAGAGGTAATATCTATATATAATAGAGGTAAAGGGAGGTAATATCTATATATAATAGAGGTAAAGGGAGGTAATATCTATATATAATAGAGGTAAAGGGAGGTGATATCTATATATAGTAGAGGTAAAGAGAGGTAATATCTATATATAATAGAGGTAAAGGGTAAAGAGAGGTAATATCTATATATAATAGAGGTAAAGGGAGGTGATATCTATATATAATAGAGGTAAAGGGAGATACTATCTATATATAGTAGAGGTAAAGGGATGTCATATCTATATATAGTAGAGGTAAAGGGAGGTAATATCTATATATAATAGAGGTAAAGGGAGGTAATATCTATATATAGTAGAGGTAAAGGGATGTCATATCTATATATAGTAGAGGTAAAGGGATGTCATATCTATATATAGTAGAGGTAAAGGGAGGTAATATCTATATATAATAGAGGTAAAGGGAGGTAATATCTATATATAGTAGAGGTAAAGGGAGATAATATCTATATATAATAGAGGTAAAGGGATGTCATATCTATATATAGTAGAGGTAAAGGGAGGTGATATCTATAGTGCCTTGTAAAACTATTCATCCCCCTTTGTGATTTTCCTATTTTGGTGCATTACAACCTGTAATTTAAGTAGATTTCTTTATTTGGGATTTCATGTAAGGACATACACAAAATAGTTCAAATTGGTGAAGTGAAATAAAAAATTTAACTTGTTTCAAAAAATTATTTTAAAACATTTTACCGAAAAGTGGTGTGTGTGTATATGTATTGACCCCCTTTGTTATGAAGGCCCTAAATAAGATCTGGTGCAACCAATTACCTTCAGAAGTCACACAATTAGTTAAATAAAGTCCACCTGTGTGCAATCTAAGTGTCACATGATCTCAGTATATATACACCTGTTCTGAAAGGCCCCAGAGTCTGAAACACCACTAAGCAAGGGGGCACCACCAAGCAAGCGGCACTATGAAGACCAAGGAGCTCTCCAAACAGGTCAGGGACAAAGTTGTGGAGAAGTACAGATCAAGGTTGGGTTATAAAAAAAAATCTGAAACTTTGAACATCCCACGGAACACCATTAAATCCATTATTAAAAAATGGAAAGAATATGGCACTACAGCAAACCTGCCAAGAGAGGGCCGCCCACCAACACTCACGGACCAGAGAAGGAGGGCATTAATCAGAGATACAAGAAAGAGAACAAAGATAACCCTGAAGGAGCTGCAAAGCTAGACAGCGGAGATTGGAGTATCTGTCCAGGGACCACTTTAAGCTGTACACTCCACAGAGCTGGGGTTTACGGAAGAGTGGCCAGAAAAAAAGCAATTGCTTTAAGAAAAAATAAGCAAACATGTTTACTGTTCGCCAAAAGGCATGTGGGAGACTCCCAAACATATGGAAGAATGTACTCCGGTCAGATGAGACAAAAATTTAGCTTTTTGGCCATCAAGGAAAACATTATGTCTGGCGCAAACCCAACACCTCTCATCACACGAGAACACCATCCCCACAGTGAAGCATGGTGGTGGAAGCATCATGCTGTGGGGATGTTTTCCATTGGCAGGGACTGGGAAACTGGTCAGAACTGAAGGAATGATGGATGGTGCTAAATACAGGAAATTCTTGAGGGAAACCTGTTTCAGAGATTTGAGACTGGGACGGAGGTTCACCTTCCAGCAGGACAATGACCCTAAGCATACTGCTGAAGCAACACTTGAGTGGTTTAAGGGGAAACATTTAAATGTCTTGGAACGGCCTAGTCAACGCCCAGACCTCAATCCAACTGAGAATCTGTGGTATGACTTAAAGATTGCTGTACACCAGCGGAAACCATCCAACTTGAAGGAGCTGGAGCAGTTTTGCCTTGAAGAATGGGCAAAAATACAAGTGGCTAGATGTGCCAAACTTATAAAGACATACCCCAAGAGACTAGCAGCTGTAATTCCTGCAAAAGTTGGCTCTACAAAGTATTTACTTTGGGAGGGTGAATAGTTATGCAAACTCAAGTGTTATGTTTTTTATTTTTTATTTCTTATTTGTTTCACAATAAAAATATTTTGCATCTTCAAAGTGGTAGGCATGTTGTGTAAATCAAATGATACAAACCCCCCAAAAATCTATTTTAATTCCAGGTTGTAAGGAAACAAAATAGGAAAAATGCCACGGGGGGTCGATACTTTCGCAAGCCAATGTATATATAGTAGAGAAAAAGGGAGGTGATATCTACACAAAGCAGAGGTAAAGGGAGGTGATATCTATATATAATAGAGGTAAAGGGATTTGTCCTATCTATATATAGTAGAGGTAAAGGGAGGTAATATCTATATATAATAGAGGTAAAGGTAGGTGATATCTATATATAATAGAGGTAAAGGGAGGTAATATCTATATATAATAGAGGTAAAGGGAGGTAATATCTATATATAATAGAGGTAAAGGGAGGTAATATCTATATATAATAGAGGTAAAGGGAGGTAATATCTATATATAGTAGAGGTAAAGAGAGGTAATATCTATATATAATAGAGGTAAAGGGAGATAATATCTATATATAATAGAGGTAAAGGGAGGTGATATCTATATATAGTAGAGGTAAAGGGAGATAATATCTATATATAATAGAGGTAAAGGGAGGTAATATCTATATATAATAGAGGTAAAGGGAGGTAATATCTATATATAATAGAGGTAAAGGGAGGTAATATCTATATATAATAGAGGTAAAGGGAGGTAATATCTATATATAGTAGAGGTAAAGGGAGGTAATATCTACATATAATAGAGGTAAAGGGAGATACTATTTATATATAGGTATTCAACTGTTGAGGGATTAGACAGGTATTCAACTATTAGAGGGACAAAACAGGTATTCAACTATTAGAGGAACTAGACAGGTATTCAACTGTAGAGGGATTAGACAGGTATTCAACTGTAGAGGGATTAGACAGGTATTGTAATGTAGTGGGATTAGACAGGTATTCAACTGTAGAGAGATTAGACAGGTATTCAACTGTAGAGAGATTAGACAGGTATTCAACTGTAGAGGGATTAGACAGGTATTCTAATGTAGTGGGTTTAGACATGTATTCAACTGTAGAGGGATTCGACAGGTATTCTAATGTAGGGGGATTAGACAGGTATTCTAATGTAGCGGGATTAGACAGGCATTCAACTATTAGAGGGACAAAACAGGTATTCAACTATTAGAGGGACTAGACAGGCATTCAACTGTAGAGGGATTAGACAGGTATTCAACTGTAGAGGGATTAGACAGGTATTCAACTGTAGAGGGATTAGACAGGTATTTAATTTAAGAGGGATTAGACAGGTATTCTACTGTAGCGGGATTAGACAGGTATTCAAACGTAGAGGGATTATGCAGGTATTCAACTGTAGAGGGATTAGACATGTATTCTACTGTAGCGGGATTAGACAGGTATTCTACTGTAGCGGGATTAGACAGGTATTCAACTACTAGAGGGATTAGACAGGTATTCTACTACTAGAATACCCGTCTAATTCCTCTAGTAGTAGAATACCTGTCTAATCCCTCTACTAGTAGAATACCTGTCTAATCCCTCTAGTAGTTACTCTAAACCATCTACTGTATCTTGCCTATGCCGTTCGGCCATCGACCCAAATCTCTAGCCACTTTAATAATTATAATTGGATGAAATAAGGTATCACTAGCCACTTTAAACAATGCCATTTATATAATGTTTACATATCCTACATTACTCATCTCATATATATGTGTATATACTGTACTCCATACCATCTACTGCATCTTGCCTATGCCGGTCAGCCATCGCTCATCCATATATTTATATGTACATACTCGTATTCATTCCTTTACTCTTGTGTGTATAAGGTAGTTGTTGTGAATTTGTTAGATTACTTGTTAGATACTACTGCATGGTTGGAACTAGAAGCACAAGCATTTCGCTACACTTGCATTAACATCTGCTAACCATGTGTATGTGACAAATAAAAATTTGATTTTTTGATTTTTGATTTTTTTAGTTGAATACCTGTCTAATCCCTCTAGTAGTAGAATACCTGTCTAATCCCTCTAGTAGTAGAATACCTGTCTAATCTCTCTAGTAGTAGAATACCTGTCTAATCCCTCTAGTAGTAGAATACCTGTCTAATCCCTTTAATAGTAGAATACCTATCTAATCCCGCTACAGTAGACTACCTGTCTAATCCCTCTAATAGTTGAATACCTGTTTTGTCCCTCTAATAGTTGAATGCCTGTCTAATCCCTCTAGTAGTAGAATACCTGTCTAATCCCTCTAGTAGTAGAATACCTGTCTAATCCCTCTAATAGTAGAATACCTATCTAATCCCGCTACAGTAGACTACCTGTCTAATCCCTCTAATAGTTGAATACCTGTTTTGTCCCTCTAATAGTTGAATGCCTGTCTAATCTCTCTAGTAGTAGAATACCTGTCTAATCCCTCTAGTAGTAGAATACCTGTCTAATCCCTCTAATAGTAGAATACCTATCTAATCCCGCTACAGTAGACTACCTGTCTAATCCCTCTAATAGTTGAATACCTGTTTTGTCCCTCTAATAGTTGAATGCCTGTCTAATCTCTCTAGTAGTAGAATACCTGTCTAATCCCTCTAATAGTTGAATACCTGTTTTGTCCCTCTAATAGTTGAATGCCTGTCTAATCTCTCTAGTAGTAGAATACCTGTCTAATCCCTCTAATAGTTGAATACCTGTTTTGTCCCTCTAGTAGTTGAATACCTGTCTAATCCCTCTAATACGTCCAATGTTAGTCAATGTTGGAGAATTTGGCTGTCAGCCGTGTCTATGTCAGTCAGTCCCCAGTGAGGCAGAGGCAGATGGCACTTTGTTTTTACTACATTATTGTGTTTGAGGACATTTTTTTCTAAAGCCCCCGAGACTGATATATTTTTTTTTTTTTTTTTTTTTGGGAGGGGACCTTGATGGCTGCAAGAGCCCAGGAGCTTTTTTTCTGCGCCTATGGAAAATATTGCCTCTCATCACGAAAGCATTCGCACGCGACATGCTACACACATAAAGCATCACACAGAACTGTACTCACTTCCTCACACACACTATCTCGCCCGTACACGTGTACACACACACGCACACACACACACGCACACACACACACACGCACACACACACACACACACACACACGATTGAACTCTCAAAAAGTTTCCAATCCACTCTAATTCAGAGCGACTTTGCAAACAACTTAAGTGTGAAATATCTCAGAGACTCCCAAGAAAGGCTTTCTGACACATTAAAATAGATTAAGAGAGACTATAGAGAGCTAAGGGGCTGAAAGAGAAATCTGTTAACTTTGCATTTCAAATCACGGGAGGGAGGAGAGGGGGGGAGAGGGAGGAGAGGGGGGAGAGGGAGGAGAGGGGGGGAGAGGGGGGAGAGGGAGGAGAGGGGGGAGAGGGAGGAGAGGGAGGAGAGGGGGAGTTGAGAGGAAGGCAGGTTTTTACAGCCTGACTGGGGAAAACCCCTCTCTTCACCTAGGAAGAAGATCTACGACCTTGGCTGTTCCCTCCACCCCCTCCTCTCCTAGGGTCATGATGAGGCTGTTACCACACTGCTCCCCCCTCCTCTCCTAGGGTCATGATGAGGCTGTTACCACCCTGCTCCCCCCTCCTCTAGGGTCATGATGAGGCTGTTACCACCCTGCTCCCCCCTCCTCTCCTAGGGTCATGATGAGGCTGTTACCACCCTGCTCCCCCCTCCTATAGGGTCATGATGAGGCTGTTACCACACTGCTCCCCCCTCCTCTCCTAGGGTCATGATGAGGCTGTTACCACCCTGCTCCCCCCTCCTCTAGGGTCATGATGAGGCTGTTACCACACTTCTCCCCCCTCCTCTCCTAGGGTCATGATGAGGCTGTTACCACCCTGCTCCCCCCTCCTCTCCTAGGGTCATCGTAAGGTGAAGTGTAAATGCAATCCACACCAAGGACGGTAACTATGACGATAACTACGACGGTAACTATGACGATAACTATGACGGTAACTATGACGATAACTATGATGGTAACTACGACGGTAACTATGACAATAACTATGATGGTAACTACGACGGTAACTACGACGGTAACTACGACGGTAACTACGACGGTAACTACGACGGTAACTACGACGGTAACTACGACGAAAACTACGGCGGAAACTACGGCGATAACTCTGACGATACCTATGGCGACGATAACTATGACGATACCTATGACGATAACTATGACGGTAACTATGACGATAACTATGACGGTAACTATGACGATAACTATGATGGTAACTACGACGGTAACTACGACGGTAACTACGACGGTAACTACGACGGTAACTACGACGGTAACTACGACGAAAACTACGACGGAAACTACGACGATAACTACGACGATACCTATGACGATAACTATGACGATACCTATGACGATAACTATGACGGTAACTATGACGATAACTATGACGGTAACTATGACGATAACTATGACGATAACTATGACGGTAACTATGACGATAACTATGACGTTAACTATGACGGTAACTATGACGGTAACTATGACGATAACTATGACGATAAATTATACATAACTATAAACGTCGGCGAGCATCCACACTATTGTTTATTGTTCTGCAGTACACATCCATCCTGCACGCTGTAGGTCAAATTAAAATAGAAATCCACCCAAAAACACTCTTTCCTTTAACCTGCAGATCGATGTGCCTCACAGAGTGGAGTCTAAACCTTCACAACGGGAGATATACTTTTGAGGAGATGGGAAACGCTGCCAATGCTACGTCAATGGGCCGCGCGGTGCATTTTAATGGGCGCTAGCTCGAAAACTTAACATTAGCACAAATTTCATGAACAAGAAATATAACATTACAAATGTTTTCCCGGGAAATTGTTTACAATTGTTTACAGACAGATTATTTCACTTATCATTCACTGTATCACAATTCCAGTGGGTCAGAAGTTTACATACACTAAGTTGACTGTGCCTTTAAACAGCTTGGAAACTTCCAGAAAATTATGGCATGGCTTTAGAAGCTTCTGATAGGCTAATTGACATCATTTGAATCAATTGGAGGTGTACCTGTAGATGTATTTCAAGGCCTACTTTCAAACTCAATGCCTCTTTGCTTGACATCATGGAAAAAGCAAAAGAAATCAGCCAAGACCTCAGAAAATAAAATGGAGAACTCCACAAGTCTGGTTCATCCTTGGGAGCAATTTCCAAACGCCTGAAGGTACCACGTTCATCTGTACAAACAATAGTACGCAAGTATAAACACCATGGGACCACACAGCCATCATACCGCTCAGGAAGGAGACGCGTTCTGTCTCCTAGAGAAGAAACGTACTTTGGTGCGAAAAGTACAAATCAATCCAAGAACAACAGCAAAGGACCTTGTGAAGATGGAGGAAACAGGTACAAAAGTATCTATATCCACAGTAAAACTAGTCCTATATCGACACAACCTGAAAGGCCACTCAACAAGGAAGAAGCCACTGCTCCAAAACCGCCATAAAAAAAGCCAGACTACGGTTTGCAACTGCACATGTGGACAAAGATCTTACTTTTTGGAGAAATGTCCTCTGGTCTGATGAAACAAAAATAGAACTGTTTGGCAATAATGACCATCGTTATGTTTGGAGGAAAAAGGGGGAGGCTTGCAAGCTGAAGAACACCATCCAAACCGTGACGCACGGGGGGAGGAAGCATCATGTTGTGGGGGTGCTTTGCTGCAGGAAGGACTGGTGCACTTCACAAAATAGATGGCATCATGAGGAAGGAAAATTATGTGGATATATTGAAGCAACATCTCAAGACATCAGTCAGGAAGTTAAAGCTTGGTCGCAAATGGGTCTTCCAAAGGGACAATGACCCCAAGCATACTTCCAAAGTTGTGGCAAAATGGCTTAAGGACAACAAAGTCAAGGTATTGGAGTGGCCATCACAAAGCCCTGACCTCAATCCTATAGAAAGTGTGTGGGCAGAACTGAAAAAGTGTGTTTGAGCAAGGAGGCCTACAAACCTGACTCAGTTACACCAGCTCTGTCAAGAGGAATGGGCCCAAATTTACCCAGCCTATTGTGGGAAGCTTGTAGAAGGCTACCCAAAACGTTTGACCCAAGTTAAACAATTTAAAGGAAATGCTACCAAATACTAATTGAGTGTATGTAAACTTCTGATAGACGTTTCCGCAATCTAAAAGTCATAATCCTATTAACTACCGGTGTAATGAGAGCAGCTTTATTTAATGCAAAAAACGGCCAGATTTCTGCTTGCTTTGATTGCCAATAACTCAGATACACAGATAAGTGGTCAGAGGCTACGTTACAGAACTATTTTGCTAGCATAGACTGGATTCTTCAAATGGCATTGAGGAGTATACCTCCTCAGTCACTGGCTTCATCGACGACGAAGTCCCCACAGTGACCGTACGTACATTTCCCAACCAGAAGCCATGGATTACAGGCAACATCAGCACCGAGCTAAATGCTAGAGCTGCTGCTTTCAAGGAGCGGGACACTAATATGGACGCTGATAAGAAATCCCGCTATGCCCTCAGATGAACCATCAAACAGGCAAAGTGTCAATACAGGACTTATTGAATTCTACTACACTGGCTCTGACGCTCGTCGGATGTGGCAAGGCTTGCAAACCATTACAGACCACAAAGGGAAACCCAGAGGCGAGCTTCCCAGTGACCCGAGCCTACCAGACAAGCTAAATGCCTTTTATGCTCGCTTTGAGGCAAGCAACACTGAAGCATGCATGAGAGCACCAGCAGTTCCAGATGACTGTGTGATCACGCTCTCCGTAGCCGATGTGAGCAAAACATTTAAACAGGTCAACATTCACAAGGCCGCGCGGGGCCAGACGGATTACCAGGACGTGTACTCAGAGCATGCGCGGACCAAATGGCAAGTTTATTTACTGACGTTTTCAACCTCTCCCTGACCGAGTCTGTAATACCTACATGTTTCAAACAGACCACCATAGTCCCTGTGCCTAAGAAAGTGAAGGTAACCTGCCTAAATGACTACCGCCCCGTAGCACTCACGTCGGTAGGCATGAAGTGCTTTAAAAGGCTGGTCATGGCTCACATCAACACCATCATCCCGGAAACCCTGGACCCACTCCATTCGCATACCGGCCCAACAGATCCACAGATCTCAATCGCACTCCACACTGCCCTTTCCCACCTGGAACAAAAGGAACACCTATGTGAGAATGCTGTTCATTAACTACAGCTCAGCGTTCAACACCATAGTGCCCACAAAGCTCATCACTAAGCTAAGGAACCTGGAACTAAACATCTCCCTCTGCAACTGGATCCTGGACTTCCTGACAGGATGCCCCCAGGTTGTAAGGGTAGGCAACAACACATCTGCCATGCTGATCCTCAACACGGGGGCCCCTCAGGGGTGCGTGCTAAGTCCACTCCTGTACACTCTGTTCACCCACGATTGTGTGGCCAAGTCACTTTTCCCCTTTAGTCACTTTTATTTTTTACTTTAGTTTATTCAGTAAATATTTTCGTAACTCTGTTTCTTTAACTGCATTGTTGGTTAAGGGCTTGTAAATCAGCATTTCACAGGTAAGGTCTACACCTGTTGTATTCGGGCGCATGTGACAAATAACATTTGATTTGATTTGACACATGAAATGACCCAAGGAATAGATAGAACACCACTCAGAGATGCATAAAAAAACAATATAACATTCAGAATTCAAAAACCTTTCCTTTAATAAGACGGTAACACTGGCCATTCAGTGTTTCAGGGTCATAGTGACAACTGCAAATAATACTTAAATTTACACTGAGTGTACAAAACATTAAGAACACCTGCTCTTTCCATGACACAGACTGACCAGGTGAATCCAGGTGAAAGCTATGATCCCTTATTGATGTCACTTGTTAAATCCACTTCAGTCAGTGTAGATGAAGGGGAGGAGACGGGTTAAAGAAGGATTTTTAATCCTTGAGACAATTGAGACATGGCTTGTGTATGTGTGCCGTTCAGAGGGTGAACGGGCAAGACAAAATATTTAAGTGCCTTTGAACGGGGTACGGTAGTAGGTGCCAGGCGCAGCGGGTGTGTGTGTCAAGAACTGCAACGCTGCTGGGGTTTTTCACACTCGACAGTTTCCCCGTGTGCATCAAGAATGGTCCACCACCAAAAGGACATCCAGCCAACTTGACACAACTGTCGGAAGCATTGGAGTCAACATGGGTCAGCATTACTGTGGAACGCTTTCGACACCTCGTAGAGTCCCACGCCCCGACGACTTGAGGCTGTTCAACTAAATATTAGGAAGGTGTTCTTAATGTTTTGTACACATTGTACAGTACATTGTAATGAAAAATAATATAGAAACTAATATTTAAATGTAGCAGGGCAACAAAAAACACAGTTTATCCTGCACATATTTTACATCATCTCATTGCTCGCCTCATTGCTCAAGTGGATTGCAAGTGATTTAATTTTTTTTGTTGAATGATTGTCAATTATTTTTTTTTAATATTTTTTTTTTGGTGCTCATATCTCTGTATGTCCTGTACAACCATCTGGCCAAAGTGATCACACCAACTTTCCCCGACAGCTCGTTTGGCCTAGACATAGTTTTCTTCTCTCCTCAAAAACAGATATTAGGCCTAGTAATAAAATAAAGGCTCCAAAGAAATGTCCTATAGCTTTTCCTGGGATTTCACATGAAGAGGAATGGCCTATTGTGGAGAGGCTTCCTTTCCCTATAGTCTATATTATAAACTGTGTTCCTCCAGGCTGAGTTCTGTGGTCCCCGGACACGCATAGCTCCACTATTGATTAGGCCTACGGTTTTTGGACAAAACAATAATTGGAAATAGGCTACGACAACACCGTGCAATGAGGAATGGGTTATTGGTATCAAGTGAGTACAGAATTATTGTCTAGGGCTGTAAACTGCAGTGATGTTGGCTAATTTGAATTACAGCTCAAGCGTCCTGATTCAAATGCCTCATGCCAAAATAACTGCATAAAGCCGAGGCCTGATTATGTAACCATTTGGGTCAGTTTGGGTCTATTCTGGACAGTTTAGAAGGTCCAGAAAGGTACATTAGATACAGCCGAGGCCTGATTATGTAACCATTCGGGTCATTAATGGCTATTTCTTGACAGTTTACAGCACATGGGAAACACAAGGCCAGCGGGGCGAATCCCGGACCATGACACAATTCTACCCAGCCTGCGCAATGATTTGGGTTCTCAATTCATTTATTGTCCTGCTACCAGACAGGCTGCGATGCACTGCACTACAAGTCCCAGCAAGCAATGCCAACATGCTGCGCGCCAAACAACAGTGCATTGCTAAACACACACACACACACACGAGCCAGCCAGCTCACTGTATCCTAAGGCACTGACCGAAAGTTTACAGGCTACCAGACCGAAAGTTTACAGGCTAAATATCCATGCCAAGTTTCAGTTCTAACAGGCCATTAAATGTAGCCTACAGAACATGTTATCTTGGTCAATAAGATAACGGATTCACACGTGGTTATGCATTACTGCTAAAGGACAACAGGACACACAAGCTAGTATAAATGAGTCAACAGTTGAGTTGTCCACTGAAATGACATTACAGCCTGATGCGCTCGCATCTGTCAATTGAACATCAATTGCGCTGCTTTTTGTGTGTCACAGAGGAGGGAAAGTGTACAGACACATGCCACGGCCCCGTTTACACAGAGGAGGGAAAGTGTACAGACACATGCCACGGCCCCGTTTACACAGAGGAGGGAAAGTGTACAGACACATGCCACGGCCCGTTTACACAGAGGAGGGAAAGTGTACAGACACATGTCACGGCCCCGTTTACACAGAGGAGGGAAAGTGTACAGACACATGCCACGGCCCCGTTTACACAGAGGAGGGAAAGTGTACAGACACATGCCACGGTCCCGTTTACACAGAGGAGGGAAAGTGTACAGACACATGTCACGGCCCCGTTTACACAGAGGAGGGAAAGTGTACAGACACATGCCACGGCCCCGTTTACACAGAGGAGGGAAAGTGTACAGACACATGCCACAGCCCTAGCTAGGCTACTAAAATGGCTTTGGTTTTTAAAGCTTGACATGAATAAACCAAAAAACGAAACCTGCAACAAAACGCCATGCGAAGCATGAACACGTAGGTCTGTTACAGCAACATCAGAGCAGTAGCCGAGGCCGACTACTCTACTACAAGACATGTAGAGATCACCGTACAGTAAGCATAAACACGTAGGTCTGTCACAGCAACATCAGAGCAGTAGCCGAGGCCGACTACTCTACTACAAGACATGTAGAGAGTGCCGGACAGCTAATGCTGCATTCAACTGCACCAGTGATCCAAGCAGAGCAGCAAACGCTGGACAAATATAATTTCTCTCTTCTTTTGTTTTAATATGTAAAAATTCTATATACAGTACAACATCCTATGTAGATGACTGGACAAAAACAAACAAGAGCCGTTTTGTACGCACGTGTTTTTCAATACGGCCCTCGCGCTGATTGAGGTTGGCACCGCTGGTTTACAAGGTGCAGAAAGACACGTTAGCAGGCCAGTCACGTTAGTGTCTTTCTGGACCAGTCCTAGTGTACATTTGGTCGAGCGGTATTTGCCTAACTAGTAGTTAACAGACAGGCCCTACCATTGGAAAACATGGCCTTTTTCATGCTCTGTTCATTCTCCCGAATCGTCTCTATAAATAATGTGGCCACCAGTATTCTCACGCACAGACTTGCCGTGCGCTCAGCCTCCTCCCATCTCCCATCAGCATTGCGGCGCACCTTAGAACGCTTCAACAGAACATGTTTTTTTTTTTGATTGGCTGTCAACGTGTTTATCATCGCAGGGACCAGGGAGAGAAATCGCTCTGAAAAAGGGATTGGAAACGATAGCTCTCGTTATCGTTCCGCACTCTGTGTGTAGTTATTGTTGTTGTAGTGTGAACGCTCCAAGTTCACTTGAACCACATTAGAACCATTTAATTGTTTTGTGGCATTATAAGTTATTGTCCTGTGATGCGGACGGGCCTTTAGTGAGTGTCCACTGGTCCACTGTGCTGCTGCTGTGTGTTAACCTACTGGTAGTTGGGACTCGAGCATACATTTGAGAAATACCTCAAGGTAAACCTTAGCCGTAGTATATTGGCCATATACCACCCCCCGCCATTCATTAGGTAATAGTAAGGGCTATAAATATTTATCTGTTAAAGTGCAAGGACAAAAAAAAGTGAACAGATTGATGAAAATGGCAGATCTGTGTTCCTACAGGCTGTTCTGTGGTCCCTGGGAAAGCAAAGCTCCACTACTGATTAACACAGGCTAACGCACCAGTTGTGCTCATACCCAAATCCTGTTGGTCATTCATCCTAGACTTGGTGTTTGTGGCCAAAACATTCATTTGAGAAATACCACAAGGTAAAAAAAAAAACCCTAACTCAAACTATCTCTGAAACTACATAAACACTCTCTCATCTCAGTCCTTCTTTTCAGTCTCTTTCACATTGTACACCACAATCAGTCACGACCCGCAAGCATCAGGTAGAAAACTAATGTGGCTATCTCCCAGCATCCTCCACGCTATAACAATCCCATTCCTCTCTCCTCTCCTTTCATCTCCTCTCCTCCACTCATCTCCTCTCCTCAGCTCCGACACCAACCAGTCATAGAGCTGAGGGTATCAGCACTCTCACACTTAAAAATAGTTCCAGATAAGGCAAATGAAATATGATTGAAGATGTCGCCTCGACAAAATGTGGCTAGACCTCCAGCTGTTTTGAACTATCTCACAGTTGCAGATAAAGTGCATTGAAACGGGTATACAGACAGAGAATGCCTCTGTTCTGCCTGTGTGTAACTCTATCACATGGAGGAGATCTGTTTCACACCCTCTTTCAGTTTCTCTCTTTCTTTCTTTCTCTCTCTCTCTCTCTCTCTCTCTCTCTCTCTCTCTCTCTCTCTCTCTCTCTCTCTCTCTCTCTCTCTCTCTCTCTCTCTGTCTCTCTCTTTCTTTATTTCTTTCTTTCCTTCTCCTTCAAGTGACAGTGAGCGCAGCAGCACTCCAACTGAAGTCTACCACAAAGGATTAGCAATAAAGAAAAACCCTTGAATGAGTAGGTGTGTCCAAACTTTTGACTGGTACAGTTATACTGAACAAAAATATACAGGCAACATGTAAAGTGTTGATCCCGTGTTTCATGTGACCAGGTCACGCTCCCGAATGGCGCAGCGGTTTGAGGCACTCCAGGCTGTATCACAACCCGGGCCGTGATTGGGAGTTCCAGAGGGCGGGGCACAATTGGCCCAGCGTCGTTCGGGTTTGGCCGGGGTAGGCCGTCGTTGTAAATAAGAATTTGTTCTTAACTGACATGCCTAGTTAAATAAAGGTAAAATAAATAAATGCTATAACTGTTAGCCTGTACTGCATTGTGGTGCTATAACTGTTAGCCTGTACTGCATTGTGGTGCTATAACTGTTAGCCGGTGCTACATTGTGGTGCTATAACTGTTAGCCTATACTACATTGTGGTGCTATAACTGTTAGCCTATACTACATTGTGGTGCTATAACTGTTAGTCTATACTACATTGTGGTGCTATAACTGTTAGCCTATACTACATTGTGGTGCTATAGCTGTTAGCCTGTACTACATGGTGGTGCTATAACTGTTAGCCTATACTACATTGCGGTGCTATAACTGTTAGCCTATACTACATTGTGGTGCTATAGCTGTTAGCCTATACTACATTGTGGTGCTATAACTGTTAGCCTATACTACATTATTGTGCTATAACTGTTAGCCTGTACTACATGCTACAATGCTAGTAGCCTTCACTGCTAGCCTGTACTACATGGTGGTGCTATAACTGTTAGCCTATACTACATTGTGGTGCTATAGCTGTTAGCCTATACTACATTGTGGTGCTATAACTGTTAGCCTATACTACATTATTGTGCTATAACTGTTAGCCTGTACTGCATGCTACATTGTGGTGCTATAACTGTTAGCCTATACTGCATGCTACATTGCGGTGTTATAACTGTTAGCCTGTACTACATTGTGGTGCTATAACTGTTAGCCTGTACTTCATGCTACAATGCTAGTAGCCTTCACTGTTAGCCTGTACTACATGCTACAACTTGGGACATGTATTTACATCATGATATGTTCTAATTCAATTCAAGGCAATAACAAATATATTGGTAAATAATATATAGTACAAAGTCAATGTTTATACACCCATTTCTATTGAGAACTTAAACTTAATCATCGACAATAAAACAATTCATGATTTTTGTAATTTTTTAACACAGCCGTCATACCGCTCAGGAAGGAGACGCGTTCTGTCTCCTAGAGATGAACGTATTTTGGTGCGAAAAGTGCAAATCAATCCCAGAACAACAGCAAAGGACCTTGTGAAGATGCTGGAGGAAACAGCTACAAAACTATCTATATTCACAGTAAAACTAGTCCTATATCGACATAACCTGCTGTTCAATGTGTTTCTATGGGCTAATAGCAGTAAGGACTATCTGTTATTCAATGTGTTTCTATGGGCTAATAGCAGTAAGGACTATCTGTTATTCAATGTGTTTCTATGGGCTAATAGCAGTAAGGACTATCTGTTATTCAATGTGTTTCTATGGGCTAATAGCAGTAAGGACTATCTGTTATTCAAGGTGTTTCTATGGGCTAATAGCAGTAAGGCCAAATAAAATGTATAATGAAATTATTTTTGTAATATATTTTTTGATACTTCAAAGAAACAGCAAAATAATCCTTGGTATGACCTTCTTAAAACAATGTGTCTGTCCTCAACCAAGGAGGGCCTACAGCAGCAGACCTTCTTGCACAGACTCTGTGTCACGTCCAGGCCTGAGAGTCAGGCTGGAGTGTTTTTGTTTTGTTTTGGTGTAGGCTTTTTTCTGTTCTAGGTTATATATTTCTATGTTGGGGTAATGGTTCCCAATTAGAGGCAGCTGAGTGTCGTTGTCTCTAATTGGGAACCATATATATGTTTGTAGTTTTCACTTGGGGTTTGTGGGTAATTGTTTGGTCATAGTGGTGTTTGTGTTGCCAGTTATGGGTCAACGGCATGATCTTCGGTTTCATTTTGTTATTCTTGCCCAGTTACGTTTGGAATAAATATGTATACTGGAAGCATCGCTGCGTCTTGGTCTGTCCGTGTAACGAAGATCGTGACACTCAGACTTTGGGCCCTGACAGTGAATCTCAGGAAGACAAAAATAACGGTGTTCCTAGAAAGGTCCAGTAGCCAAGACAACAAATGCACATTCTATCGAGACACCGTTGCCCTGGAGCACACAGAGAACTACATCAACGCCACGGGTAACATCCACACGGCTGTGAACGATCGATTAAAGAGACAAGGCAAGAAGGGCATTCTATGTCATCAAAAGGAACATAAAATTCGACATACCAATTAGGATCTGGCTAAAAACACTTGAATCGGTTATAGAACCCATTGCCCTTTATGGTTGTGAGGTCTGGGGTCGGCTCACCAACCGATATTTCACAAAATGGGACAAACACCAAATTGAGACTCTGCATGCAGAATTCTGCAATAATATACTTAGTGTACAACGCAAAACCCCAAACAAAGCAGAGCAGAATCAGGCCGATTCCCACTAAATATGAAAATACTACAACCACCTAAAAGGAAGTGATGCCCACACATTCCGCCACAAAGCCATCACCTACAGAGAGATGAACCTGGAGAAGAGTCCCCTCAGCAAGCTGGTCCTGGGGCTCTGTTCACAAACACCAACAGACCCCACAGAGCCCCAGGACAGCAACACAATTAGACCCAACTAAATCATGAGAAAACAAAAAGAGAACTATTTGACACACTGGAAAGAATCAACCAAAAACAGAGCAAACTAGAATGCTACTTGGCCCTAAACAGAGAGTACACAGTGGCAGAATACCTGACCACTGTGAAAATCCTTGACTATGTACAGACTCCGTGAGCATTGTTTTTGAGAAAGGCCGCCGTAGGCAGACCTGGCTCTCAAGAGAAGACAGGCTATGTGCACACTGCCCACAACATGAGGTGGAAACTGAGCTGCACTTCCTGACCTCCTGCCGAATGTATGACCATATTAGAGACACATATTTCCCTCAGATTACACAGACACACAAATAATTAGAAAACAAACCCAATGTTGATAAACTCCCATATCTACTGGGTGAAATACCACAGTGTGACATCACAGCAGCAGGATGTGACAGTGAAGAACAAACACCATTGTGAATGCAACTCACATTTATGTTTATTTATTTTCCCTTTTGTACTTTAACTATTTGCACATCGTTACAACTCTGTATATAGACATAATATGACATTTGAAATGTCTTTATTCTTTTGGAACTTCTGTGAGTGTGATGTTTACTGTTCATTTTTATTGTTTATTTCACTTCTGTTTATTATCTATTTCACTTGCTTTGGCAATGTTAACATATGTTTCCCGTACCAATAAAGCCCCTTGAATTGAATTGAGAGAAAGAGATGGATAGAGAGAGATGGATAGAGATGAAGAGAGAGATAGACGGATGGAGAGAGAGAGAGAGGGAGAGAGATGGAGAGAGAGAGAGAGAGAGAGATGGAGAGAGAGGAGAGACAGAGAGAGAGAGAGAGAGAGAGAGAGAGAGAGAGAGAGAGAGATAGATGGGGATAGAGAGAGAGATGGAGATGGAGAGAGAGAGATGGAGATGATGGAGATGGAGAGAGAGGGAGATAGAGAGAGAGATGGAGAAAGAGATGCTTACAGTAAATATAGATTGTGTGTCTTCCCTCACATTCATGACCCGGCATCTCCCCTCACCCCTTCACACACACACCTCCTGCTCACAGAGGTCATATTCAGTTTAAAACAGCCCTAGCTAATGTCTGTCATTAGACCCAGAGATGGTCAATTGTCACTCTTCTCCTCTCAGAGTTGTGTGTGTGTGTGTGTGTGTGTGTGTGTGTGTGTGTGTGTGTGTGTGTGTGTGTGTGTGTGTGTGTGTGTGTAGTGTGTGTGTGTGTGTGTGTGTGTGTGTGTGTGTGTGTGTGCATTAGATGCGATGGGGGGATAATGTGTGATGACAGTGCTCGTTGCTGGAAGGACCGACTCTGTGATGTACAGAGGCGAGTTACGATGACAGTCACAGCTTCCCAGCTCAAACACAACGTGTCATTGGCTGGCCCTGTTAATAAGAGACAGGGGGGCTGATACTGTGTAGTTTATTAGCCTAACACACATTGACGGGACACATGGAGACCCCGGGGCCGTGCTCCTCTCTCCAGTTGGCTGCCCCTGTCAAAACTCACAACCTGCTGCCTGATTGACCTTAAGGTCAGCTGCAGCCTGGGGCTATCGCTAACCGCTAGCATCTCTGTTGGCCCACAAAGTGAATGCTACGCTAACCGCTAACATCTCTGATGTCCCACACGGATAACGCTACGCTAACCGATAACATCTCTGATGTCCCACACGGATAACGCTACGCTAACCGCTAACATCTCTGATGTCCCACACAGTTAACGCTACGCTAACCGCTAACATCTCTGATGTCCCACACAGTTAACGCTACGCTAACCGCTAACATCTCTGATGCTGCTCACCAAACAGTCACAAGAAAGAACTCACAGCAACACGGAGATAAAGACAGTATTCGTCGCCGTCTGTCGTCCCGTAATGACTGGCTGAGAGTGTTGACGTATTGGACCGACCCCGTGTTTAATAACACACACACACACACACACACAAACACGCACACACACACGCATGGACACAACACACACACACATACACTCACGCACACACAAACACGCACGCACACACACACGCATGGACACAACACACACACAAACGGCCTACCCTAAAGACACATAGATAGCAGAAAATAGAAAATAGTAGCCATGACCTTTGAGGAGGACTTAACAAGCCACTGGATGCCTCCCAAATGGCAGCCTATTATCTCAAATGAAATGTTATTTGTCACATACACATGGTTAGCAGATGTTAATGCGAGTGTAGCGAAATGCTACGCACAACATTGACCTGAAGCTAATTTCCTGCAATTCATGACTTATAACATGTCAATACGGTATCTAGAGTGAGAATGACTAACAGAATCAATGCAGGCCACTGGAGGTCAACTGGGGGACAGGGCCACTGGAGGTCAGGGCCACTGGAGGTCAGGGCCACTGGAGGTCAACTGGGGGACAGGACCACTGGAGGTCAGGGACACTGGAGGTCAGGGCCACTGGAGGTCAACTGGGGGACAGGGCCACTGGAGGTCAGGGACACTGGAGGTCAGGGCCACTGGAGGTCAGCTGGGGGACAGGGCCACTGGAGGTCAGGGACACTGGAGGTCAGGGCCACTGGAGGTCAGCTGGGGGACAGGGCCACTGGGGGTCAGGGCCTCTGGAGGTCAGGGCCACTGGGGGTCAGGGCCACTGGAGGTCAGGGCCACTGGGGGTCAGGGCCACTGGAGGTCAGCTGGGGGACAGGGCCACTGGGGGTCAGGGCCACTGGGAGTCAGGGCCACTGGAGGTCAGGGCCACTGGAGGTCAACTGGGGGACAGGGCCACTGGGGGACAGGGCCACTGGAGGTCAACTGGGGGACAGGGCCACTGGAGGTCAGCTGGGGGACAGGGCCACTGGGGGACAGGGCCACTGGAGGTCAACTGGGGGACAGGGCCACTGGAGGTCAGCTGGGGGACAGGGCCACTGGAGGTCAGGGCCACTGGAGGTCAGGGCCACTGGAGGGCAGGGCCACTGGAGGTCAGCTGGGGGACAGGGCCACTGGGGGTCAGGGCCACTGGGGGTCAGGGCATCTGGAGGTCAGGGCCACTGGGGGTCAACTGGGGGACAGGGCCACTGGAGGTCAGGGACACTGGACGCCAGGGCCACTGGAGGTCAGGGCCACTGGGAGTCAGGGCCACTGGAGGTCAGGGCCACTGGAGGTCAGGACCACTGGAGGTCAGGGCCACTGGGAGTCAGGGCCACTGGGAGTCAGGGCCACTGGGGGTCAGGACCACTGGAGGTCAGGGCCACTGGGAGTCAGGGCCACTGGAGGTCAGGGCCACTGGGTATGATTACTTCAAGTTTACAACGCCTTCAGAAAGTATTCACACCCTTTGTTGTTACAGCCTGAATGTTAAATGAATTAAACTGAGATGTTGTGTCACTGGCCTACACACTACAGCATAATGTCAAAGTGGAATTATGTTTTTTCGAAACGTTTAAAATTTAATCAAAAATAAAAGCTGAAATGTGTTTCAGGAAACTAGGCACATGTCACGTGCCACTACTTCACAGGAACAGAATTTGAATGTAAACTTATTATTTTAATTTTTTTATCAAAATGTGTTTTTTGGGGGCAGAATTGCCTTCTGGAACATGTGAACTTTCATGTGCCTTAATAACAAACTTGTTTGCCATCTGTAAATACAAATAGATTTGTTAAATTACGAGCCTAGTTGGTTTAGCCATGGAAAAAGCCGGCAACTTTCCCGCTAGCCATGATTGCCTGAGATAATGAGTGGACATGTCTTTCTGAGTTTGGATTGGCCTGCCATGTAGCACGCTTCTGTCTATTTTTGTATTTGTTTATTTAACCTTCATTTAAATAGGCAAGTCAGTTAAGAACAAATTCTTATTTACAATGACTAGTCTACCAAAAGGCAAAAGGCCTCTTTCGGGGACGGGGGCCTGGGATTAAAAATAAACAAATAATACAATATAAATATAGGACAAAACACACATCACAACAAGAGAGACGCCACAACACTACATAAAGAGAGACGCCACAACACTACATAAAGAGAGACAACACTACATAAAGAGAGACACCACAACACTACATAAAGAGAGACAACACAACACTACATAAAGAGAGACACCACAACACTACATAAAGAGAGACACCACAACACTACATAAAGAGAGACACCACAACACTACATAAAGAGAGACGCCACAACACCACATAAAGAGAGACGCCACAACACTACATAAAGAGAGACAACACCACATAAAGAGAGACACCACAACACTACATAAAGAGAGACAACACAACACTACATAAAGAGAGACACCACAACACTACATAAAGAGAGACGCCACAACACCACATAAAGAGAGACAACACAACACTACATAAAGAGAGACACCACAACACCACATAAAGAGAGACGCCACAACACTACATAAAGAGAGACGACACAGCACTGCATAAAGAGAGACGCCACAACACTACATAAAGAGAGACGACACAGCACTGCATAAAGAGAGACGCCACAACACCACATAAAGAGAGACGCCACAACACTGCATAAAGAGAGACGCCACAACACTACATAAAGAGAGACGACACAGCACTGCATAAAGAGAGACACCACAACACTACATAAAGAGAGACGACACAACACTACATAAAGAGAGACAACACAACATTACATAAAGAGAGACACCACAACACTACATAAAGAGAGACGCCACAACACTACATAAAGAGAGACGCCACAACACTACATAGAGACATCACAACACTACATAAACAGAGACGCCACAACACTACATAAAGGGAGACATCACAACACTACATAAAGAGAGACACCACAACACTACATAAAGAGAGACACCACAACACTACATAAAGAGAGACGCCACAACACTACATAGAGAGACAACACTACATACAGAGAGACAACACTACATACAGAGAGACGCCACAACACTACATAAAGAGAGACGCCACAACACTACATAAAGAGAGACAACACGACACTACATAAAGAGAGACACCACAACACTACATAAAGAGAGACACCACAACACTACATAAAGAGAGACGCCACAACACTACATAAAGAGAGACCTAAAGACAACAACATAGCAAGGCAGCAACACATGACAACACAGCATGGTAGCAGCACAACATGACAACAACATGGCAGCAGCACAACATGGCAGCAGCACAACATGGCAGCAGCACAACATGGTAGCAGCACAACATGGTAGCAGCACAAAACATGGTACAAACATTATTGGGCACAGACAACAGCACAAAGGGCAAGAAGGTAGAGACAACAATAATCATGCAAAGCAGCCACAACTGTCAGTAAGAGTGTCCATGATTGAGTCTTTAAAAAAACTGTTCGGTTTTAGTGTTTGTTGCAGCTCGTTCCAGTCGCTAGCTGCAGCGAACTGAAAAGAGGAGCGAGCCAGGGATGTGTGTGCTTTCGGGACCTTTAACAGAATGTGACTGCCAGAACGGGTGTTGTATGTGGAGGATGAGGGCTGCAGTAGATATCTCAGATAGGGGGTGAGTGAGGCCTAAGAGGGTTATAAATAAGAATCAACCAGTGGGTCTTGCGTCGGGTATACAGAGATGTGTCCTATAAGGAGCAATGGTGGCAAATTTGATGGCCGAATGGTAAAGAACATCTAGCCGCTCGAGAGCACCCTTACCTGCTGATCTATAAATTATGTCTCTGTAATCTAGCATGGGTAGGATGGTCATCTGAATCAGGGTTAGTTTGGCAGCTGGGGTGAAAGAGGAGCGATTACGATAGAGGAAACCAAGTCTAGATGTAACTTTAGCCTGCAGCTTTGATATGTGCTGAGAGGACAGTGTACCGTCTAGCCATACTCCCAAGTACTTGTATGAGGTGACTACCTCAAGCTCTAAACCCTCAGAGGTAGTAATCACACCTGTGGGGAGAGGGGCATTCTTCTTACCAAACCACATTACCTTTGTTTTGGAGGTGTTCAGAACAAGGTTAAGGGCAGAGAAAGCCTGTTGGACACTAAGAAAGCTTTGTTGTAGAGCGTTTAACACAAAATCCAGGGAGAAGCCAGCTGACTATAAGACTGTATCATCTGCATATAAATGGATGAGAGAGCTTTCTACTGCCTGAGCTGTGTTGTTGATGTAAATTGAGAAGAGCATGGGGCCTAGGATCGAGCCTTGGGGTACTCCCTTGGTGACAGCAAATGTTCTGCCTTTATACGCTGCACTCTTTGAGAGAGGTAGTTAGCAAACCCAGCCAAAGACCCCTCAGAGACACCAATACTCATTAGCCGGCCCACAAGAATGGAATGGTCTATCATATCAAAAGCTTTGGCCAAGTCAATATAAATAGAAGCACAATATTGATTAGTATTAAGGGCAATGGTGACGTCATTGAGGACCTTTAAGGTTGCAGTGACACATCCATAACCTGAGCGGAAACCAGATTGTACACCAGAGAGAATACTATAGACATCAAGAAAGCCAGTCCGTTGATTATTGACAAGTTTTTCCAACACTTTGATAAACAGGGCAAAATAGAAATAGGCCTATAACAGTTAGGATTGGCTTGATCTCCCCCTTTCAATAAAGGACGAACCGTGGCTGCCTTCCAAGCAATGGGAACCTCCCCAGAGAGGAGAGACAGGTTAAAAAGGGTCAGAGAAAGGCTTGGCGATGATAGGGGGCAGCAACCTTAAAGAAGAAAGGGTCTAAACCATCTGACCCAGATGTTTTTTGGGGTCCAGTTTCAGGAGCTCCTTTAGCACCTGGGGCTCAGTGACTGCCTGCAGGGAGAAACTATGTAGCGGGGCAGGGGAAAAAGAGGGAGGAGCATCGGGGATAGTCACATTAGAAGGGGTGGGAGATTAGGAAATGTTGGACGGGCTGGTCAGTAAGTAGGTAATCCTTTCTAACGTGGCTTTTTTTTAATAAAGATAATCACGTAGTAGAACTGCATAAGTGTCTCTCTCCACTTTCTGGAGGACCGAGTTTTGAAATCAGTGGAATTAGAGTATGATAGCTAAGGAGATGGAGAAAATTCTGGCTTTTGATTGCAAATATGCACAGACGAAGTCGAAAAGAGAACACACAGAAGGATGTTGTATAAAACAACTGTCTCTGGATTACATCTTCAAACTAATGTCAACATAAGCATCCGTGACAGAGAGGGAGACGCCTCCATCCATGTACACGGGTAAGAGAGTCTAGCTAGCTACATTTTCAGATATTACATGTTTCTAATAGTCAGAAAGTCAGAAAGTCGTTTACATTTCAAGTTAAAGTAAGCTAGATATCTAAAGTTAACTGGCTGGCTAGCTAGCTAATGTGGAATGCATGATCTGTGTAGTAATATTCGTATCTCATTTGCATTGCTATAGCTAGCTATAGCTAGCTAACACTGAACCTGGTTGGTTAGTTACCTGCAGAGTCATGCAAGGTAGTAACATTATGAGTTGGGATTATGGTTCATTGTTTAGCTAGCTAGCCAAATGTCTAAACAAAAGACTCCACTATGCAAGTAACTATTTCAATAGAACGTTTATGATGTCACTGCGACAACTGTCGATAGACGTAGCTGGTAGATTCGTTCTGGCTGTCTACTCCGATTTCAGAGCACTCTCGTCTGAGTGTGCCAGAGCGCAGAATAACTGACGAATTTACGAACGCTCAACACCCGTTGAATATGTCCGGTGTCAGTAAATGTTGTCAAAAAAAGTGTAATTAAATTGTTGACAGCAGCACATTTGCAGTCACCAACACTCTGGATAACATAAAACAGCCTAACCAGCTCTGCTAGGGCGAGACAAATGGTCAGAGTGAGCTGTTCTCTCATTATGTGTCTGTAAGTAGCTAGCAAGCTAGCCAACATTAGCCACGTGCTTGACTGCTGTTGTTAGGTCAGAACGCTCGGATCAACCCTACTTTTTGTCCAGAGTGTCCAGTGAATGCTCAGAGAACAAAATACTCTGAATTTGCGAACGGACAATCTGACAAGGCTCTGAGTTTACGAATGCCCAGAGCACACTCTGGCAATCCAGATTACATTTACGAACACACCCGTAGTATAAGCCAGCCTTTAGTCTTGACATCTTTTGATTGTTTAGTGCATGGGAATCCTTAAAGAGATGGGCGGGGCTATGGCTTAAGAGGGTGTGAATGATGCTGAATGGGTATAGACAAAGAAGATCTCTCCAGTAGTAGTACCAAAACATTCAAGGGACATTTTTTCAAAAGTGAAGTTTATAAACTTTCAAAGCAGAATTACTTTCCCATTGTTCCTCAACTGTAGTGTATCATCTACAATTTTCAAGCTCTAAGTCTCTACTTTAATCCAATGTAAAAAAAACCACACAATTAAACATTTTGCATAAGACCGGATCGAGCCGGTCGGTCACAAATGTCTTGAGTCAATAACTATTCGACCCCTTTTGTTATGACAAACCTAAACAAGTTCAGGAGTAAAAATGTGCTTAAAAAGTCACATAATAAGTTGCGTGGACTCACTCTGTGTTCAATTATAGTGCTCATCAAATCATCTTGTTAAACATGTATCTGCGGTGGATCTTTGTTCACGGCCCGGACATATAAATACTGTCACTTCTCCCTGCCGCTGTCTGTCTGGTTGAGAGGTGAAATTGACTCTGCTCCAGAGCATCTCAAATGGCAATGACATCAAGGCCTTTAAGAACATTTTAATCTTCTACCCAGCTACCGTTTTCTGTAGATAAAGACACATTTAAGAAAGAGAAGACTCCATGTGTACATGTGACCTTCACTGAATAGTTTTAAAGGCTAATTCGGACTCCACAACCGCAGAGACGCAGAGGGTCCGGCTACGCAGGTCTGAGGTCAACACTTTATACTGACGCGCGACGTCTGCTATCAGAATATGAAGATCTCATTGAAAAGACGGATCTAGATGCACAAAAAGTCGCTTCGTGGTCTGATTGTGTTCAGATCTGTCTGACCGCTTCAGGAGCTGGTCGGGGACGCACTGTGTGTGGATTTCTCCTCAGTCAGGGCTAACCGAAAGCGCATACAGTGGGCAGACGTCATCAGCACTACTCCCACAAGTCTCCAGAAAACTCGTGTTTTGGGTAATAACGTTGGAGGAAATATGTTCCTAGCATGTGAGGAACGTGTTTGCTGGACTCGTAAACGCCAGTTAGCTAATATTTAGTTTTTTGTTTTGTAATCTGTTTGCAATCCCTTTCGCTTTGCTAGCTAACGAGTTACAGAGGTTAGCTACGGTAGTTGGCTACGGTAGTTAGCTACGGTAGTTAGCTATGCTAGTTGGCTACGCTAGTTGGCTACGGTAGTTAGCTACGGGAGTTAGCTACACTAGTTGGCTACGCTAGTTGGCTACGGTAGTTGGCTACGCTAGTTGGCTACGCTAGTTGGCTACGGTAGTTCGCTACGGTAGTTAGCTACGCTAGTTGGCAACGCTAGTTGGCTACGGTAGTTGGCTACTGCCATCAAGTTGTTGTTGTGTTATAAGATTTAGCCGGTTCCACCGTTTGTGGAACGCATACTGTCAATTGAATATAGTGCGAGAAAAAAGGGGGAATCCGGACACAATGTGAACACGGTAGACACATTTACACATGTATGACGCGTGACGCGTTGGGAATTCCATGATCAGAACACTAAAGCTGCATGAACTGTCAAGTCTAGACACGGCCGGAGACCACCAGCCGTTGGGGGACGCACCGCCCGACCCGTGCGCCCGTGCTCACGGCTCCTATTCCTTTGAACGAGAATTCTAAAAGCATGAAAGCCAATTGGTCTAATATTCTAGAAAACTTAAATATTGTGCGGACGTGTACACATTTTTCGACTCTGCTAAGCATGTACGTCGAGAGTCTCGTAAAGATGGTCAACCTGGGTTATGTTACCTGCACTAGTGAAATTTGGTTCAGGGGTAAATTTTACAAGACGGAACAGCTCTACCACTTCCTGTATCAGAATCAGAGGTGAGTGAGCACAGCATGACAGAAAGACACATTGTCGTGTCAACGCGTGGCTCTTCTCCGTCTATCTGGGCGTCAGGAAGCTCTCTGAATCATCTCAAACAGCATGTAACCAACCAGCCAGAGGCCGTGCATTTATGACTGAAATCATAAAGATCCTGCAGAGGGTGATACAAGAGGACATTGTCTGTCTCCCAAATGTCACCCTATTCCCTTTATAGTGCACTACTGTTGACCAGAGCCCGTAGGGCACTATATAGGGAATAGGATGAATTTGGGAGACAGACAATGTTTATACAGCTGAACAAAAATCAGGTAAACTCGACCTGTCAATGACCTCTTATACCACTCTCTGCAGGGCTAGTGTGTGTGTGTGTGTGTGTGTGTGTGTGTGTGTGTGTGTGTGTGTGTGTGTGTGTGTGTGTGTGTGTGTGTGTGTGTGTGTGTGTGTGTGTGTACATGAGGAGGCCATGAAGACAAGGGTGGAGTCTGTGGAGGGCATGAGGACAAGGATGGAAACTGAGGATGACATGAAGACAAGGGTGGAGACTGAGGAGGACATGAAGACAAGGGTGGAGACTGAGGAGGGCATGAGGACAAGGATGGAAACTGAGGATGACATGAAGACAAGGGTGGAGACTCTCAGGAAGACATGAAGACAAGGGTAGAGACTGAGAAGGACATGAAGACAAGGGTGGAGACTCTCAGGAAGACATGAAGACAAGGGTAGAGACTGAGGACATGAAGACAAGGGTAGAGACTGAGGACATGAAGACAAGGGTAGAGACTGAGGACATGAAGACAAGGGTGGAGACAGAAGGACATGAAGACAAGGGTGGAGACTCTCAGGAAGACATGAAGACAAGGGTAGAGACTGAGGACATGAAGACAAGGGTGGAGACTGAGAAGGACATGAAGACAAGGGTGGAGACTGAGGAGGACATGAAGACAAGGGTGGAGACTGAGAAGGACATGAAGACAAGGGTGGAGACTCTCAGGAAGACATGAAGACAAGGGTAGAGACTGAGGACATGAAGACAAGGGTAGAGACTGAGGACATGAAGACAAGGGTAGAGACTGAGGACATGAAGACAAGGGTAGAGACTGAGGACATGAAGACAAGGGTGGAGACAGAAGGACATGAAGACAAGGGTGGAGACTCTCAGGAAGACATGAAGACAAGGGTAGAGACTGAGGACATGAAGACAAGGGTGGAGACTGAGAAGGACATGAAGACAAGGGTGGAGACTGAGGAGGACATGAAGACAAGGGTGGAGACTGAGGAGGACATGAAGACAAGGGTGGAGACTCTCAGGAAGACATGAAGACAAGGGTGGAGACTGAGGAGGACATGAAGACAAGGGTGGAGACTGAGGAGGACATGAAGACAAGGGTGGAGACTCTCAGGAAGACAAGGGTGGAGACTGAGGAGGACATGAAGACAAGGGTGGAGACTCTCAGGAAGACAAGGGTGGAGACTGAGGAGGACATGAAGACAAGGGTGGAGACTCTCAGGAAGAAAAGGGTGGAGACTGAGGAGGACATGAAGACAAGGGTGGAGACTCTCAGGAAGACATGAAGACAAGGGTGGAGACTCTCAGGAAGACATGAAGACAAGGGTGGAGTTCACCTGCTACACACACAGAGACATGCACCCACACAGCCACACACACACACACACACACACACACACACACACACACACACACACACACACACACACACACACACACACACACACACACACACACACAGAGTTCACCTGTTAAAGATGACATATCCCCAAAGACAGACAGAGTTTACAAAGCCATACTAGCGAGAGTCAGCACTCCTGTCAAGCCTAATTTAGGAGGATTTATGTTGCACATATACTGTTGAGGTGAGGACTGTAACATCTAGAGTGATGGAACAGTAAATACATACAGTAACTGAAACATACCAGGGATTGTTGTATGGGTAGTCAATCAGTCAGCAAGCCAGCCAGTCTGCAAACCAGTCAGCCAGTCAGCAAGCCAGTAAGTCAGACAACTTGCCAGCCAGCCAGTCAGTCAGACAAGCTGCCAGCCAGTCAGCAAGCCAGCCAGCCAGCCAGTCAGCAAACCAGTCAGCCAGTCAGCAACCCAGCCAGCCAGTAAGTCAGACAACCTGCCAGCCAGCCAGGCAGTCAGACAAGCTGCCAGCCAGCCAGTCAGCAAGCCAGGCAGCCAGCCAGTCATCAAACCAGTCAGTCAGTCAGCAAGCCAGCCAGCCAGCCATCCAGTCAGTCAGACAAGCTGCCAGCCAGCGAGTCAGCAAGCCAGGCAGCCAGCCAGTCATCAAACCAGTCAGCCAGTCAGCCAGTCAGCAAGCCAGCCAGCCAGCCAGCCAGCCATCCAGTAAGTCAGACAACCTGCCAGCCAGCCAGTCAGTCAGACAAGCTGCCAGCCAGCCATCCAGTAAGTCAGACAACCTGCCAGCCAGCCAGGCAGTCAGACAAGCTGCCAGCCAGCCAGTCAGCAAGCCAGGCAGCCAGCCAGTCATCAAACCAGTCAGTCAGTCAGCAAGCCAGCCAGCCAGCCATCCAGTCAGTCAGACAAGCTGCCAGCCAGCGAGTCAGCAAGCCAGGCAGCCAGCCAGTCATCAAACCAGTCAGCCAGTCAGCCAGTCAGCAAGCCAGCCAGCCAGCCAGCCATCCAGTAAGTCAGACAACCTGCCAGCCAGCCAGTCAGTCAGACAAGCTGCCAGCCAGCCATCCAGTAAGTCAGACAACCTGCCAGCCAGCCAGTCAGTCAGACAAGCTGCCAGCCAGCCAGTCAGTCAGACAAGCTGCCAGCCAGCCAGTCAGTCAGACAAGCTGCCAGCGAGCCAGTCAGTCAGACAAGCTGCCAGCCAGTCAGCCAAGATTTAGAAAGGGAGATGTCTGTGGCTTTCTGTGAACCTTTAATTACACTGAGGGTATCGAGTAGTGGTAACAACCCTGGCTGTTTAATTACACTGAGGGTATTGAGTAGTGGTAACAACCCTGGCTGTTTAATTACACTGAGGGTATCCAGTAGTGGTAACAACCCTGGCTGTTTAATTACACTGAGGGTATCCAGTAGTGGTAACAACCCTGGCTGTTTAATTACACTAAGGGTATCCAGTAGTGGTAACAACCCTGGCTGTAACACGACAGACCATGCATGTGATTATTTAGTCAGTCAGACAACGTGCCAGCCAGCCAGCCAACCAACCAACCAGACAATCAACTAATCAGCCAGTCAGTCAGCCAACCAACCAGTCAGCCAGCCTAGCCAGCCAGCCAGCCCGCCAGACAACCAACCAACCAGTCAGCCAGCCCAGCCAGCCAACCAACCAGCCAGCCAGCCAGCCAGCCAGCCAGCCAGCCAGCCAACCAACCAGTCAGCCAGCCCAGCCAGCCAGCCAGCCAGCCAACCAACCAACCAGACAATCAACTAATCAGTCAGTCAGTCAGCCAACCAACCAGTCAGCCAGCCTAGCCAGCCAGCCAGCCCGCCAGACAACCAACCAACCAGTCAGCCAGCCCAGCCAGCCAACCAACCAGGTAGCCAGCCAGCCAGCCAACCAGTCAGCCAGCCCAGCCAGCCAACCAACCAGCCAGCCAGCCAACCAGTCAGCCAGCCCAACCAACCAGCCAGCCAGCCAGCCAGCCAACCAGTCAGCCAGCCCAGCCAGCCAACCAACCAGCCCAGCCAGCCAACCAACCAACCAGACAATCAACTAATCAGTCAGTCACCAAGCCAGCCAGTCAGCCAGCCCAGCCAGCCAGTAAAAACATATATATATATATATTTCATCCAATTCCCCACCAGACATCATGTAGTAACACAGACTGATTGGCAGATGATTGATGATGATGGTCCTGTAGGTGAAGGAGGAAGAGAGAGCGTTTACTGTTCATTTCATTCAGTTTTTTGCTGCTGTTGTTTCTTCTCACTTGTATTTATTGTTAATTTCACTTGCTTTGGCAATGTAAACACATGATTCCCATGCTGATAAAGCCATTGAATTGAATTCAGAGAGAGAGAGTACTTTGACTATTTGCACATAATATGACATTTGAAATATCTTTATTATTTTGGAACTTTTGTGAGTGTACTTACTTACTGTTAATTGTTATTGTTTATTTCACTTTTGTTTATTATCTAGTTCACTTGCTTTGGCAATGTTAACATGTTTCCCTTGCCAATAAAGACCTTAAATTGAAATTGAGAGAGGGAGAGAGAGAGAGGTGAAAAAAGAGAGGGACAGAGAGAGGGAGGAAGAGAGAAAGAAGGAGAGGAGACAGAGAGAGAAGAGCAGGGGATAGGAGAGAGAGAGAGGAGGGAGAGAAAGGAGAGAGGGAGAAAGAGAGAGAGAGAGAGAGAGAGAGAGAGAGAGAGAGAGGGGGGTCTGTTGAGATGCAGCCAGAGTGTAAGGCTCATGAGGCGGGCAATGGAAAGGTCACTTCCCCATTATCATACACATCCACCCTCCTAGGGAGCTGTTGGGCAGAATGCCATGGAGCCACAGAGCCATGATAAAAACCACAGCTTTCATATTATACCCAGCAGGAGTGTCATCCTGGAGCAGATCGTCGAGAGGGGAGGAGGGGTAGAGAAGGGGAGGACGAGTAGAGAAGGGGAGGACGAGTAGAGAAGGGGAGGACGAGTAGAGAAGGGGAGGAGAGGAGAGAAGGGGAGAAAGGGAGAGGGGAGGAGGATCTAGGAGAAGAGGAGAGAGGATAGAGATGAGAGGAGAGGATAGGCCTCTTCCTCAGGGTACCCATGTGGAACAAGGATTAGTCCCAGCAGTGTCTAAAGCACTCAGCTAAACTGTGTCAGAACACTTCAATAATGCACGTCTGGCTCCGCGTGGATTTTATGACACATTATAGAGACATCAAGTTGTCTAACACACCACTTACTAAAGCATAACACACACACACACACACAGAGAAAACACAACAAACAGACACACAGAGCAAACACAACAAACAAACAAACAGACACACACAAACAGAGAAAACACAACAAACAAACAGAAACACATGCATTGCGCACGCACACACAGCAAGATGTACCAAGATGGCGCCGACAGAGAGGGTTGCCTCTCTTAGGAAACTTTGCATTATTTAGTTTGTTTATTTATAATTTCTTACATTGTTAGCCCAGAAAATTATCATTTACAAGCATTTTGCTACACTCGCAATAACATCTGCTAACCATGTGTATGTGACCAATAAATGTTGATTTGACACACACACACTTTCTCCGAAAGTAAAAAGCAGTGACATCATGTTGTTCACTGTACCTAAAGCAGTGACATCATGTTGTTCACTGTACCTAAAGCAGTGGCAGCATGTGGTTCACTGTACCTAAAGCAGTGACATCATGTTGTTCACTGTACCTAAAGCAGTGACATCATGTTGTTCACTGTACCTAAAGCAGTGACATCATGTTGTTCATTGTACCTAAAGCAGTGACATCATGTGGTTCACTGTACCTAAAGCAGTGACATCATGTGGTTCACTGTACCTAAAGCAGTGACATCATGTGGTTCACTGTACCTAAAGCAGTGACATCATGTGGTTCACTGTACCTAAAGCAGTGACATCATGTTGTTCACTGTACCTAAAGCAGTGGCAGCATGTTGTTCACTGTACCTAAAGCAGTGACATCATGTGGTTCACTGTACCTAAAGCAGTGACATCATGTGGTTCACTGTACCTAAAGCAGTGACATCATGTGGTTCACTGTACCTAAAGCAGTGACATCATGTGGTTCACTGTACCTAAAGCAGTGACAGCATGTGGTTCACTGTACCTAAAGCAGTGACATCATGTGGTTCACTGTACCTAAAGCAGTGACATCATGTGGTTCACTGTACCTAAAGCAGTGACATCATGTGGTTCACTGTACCTAAAGCAGTGACATCATGTGGTTCACTGTACCTAAAGCAGTGACATCATGTGGTTCACTGTACCTAAAGCAGTGACATCATGTGGTTCACTGTACCTAAAGCAGTGACATCATGTGGTTCACTGTACCTAAAGCAGTGACAGCATGTGGTTCACTGTACCTAAAGCAGTGACATCATGTGGTTCACTGTACCTAAAGCAGTGGCAGCATGTGGTTCACTGTGCCTAAAGCAGTGACATCATGTGGTTCACTGTACCTAAAGCAGTGACATCATGTTGTTCACTGTACCTAAAGCAGTGACATCATGTGGTTCACTGTACCTAAAGCAGTGACAGCATGTGGTTCACTGTACCTAAAGCAGTGACATCATGTTGTTCACTGTACCTAAAGCAGTGACAGCATGTGGTTCACTGTACCTAAAGCAGTGACATCATGTGGTTCACTGTACCTAAAGCAGTGACATCATGTGGTTCACTGTACCTAAAGCAGTGGCAGCATGTCGTTCACTGTACCTAAAGTAGTGACATCATGTTGTTCACTGTACCTAAAGCAGTGACATCATGTTGTTCACTGTACCTAAAGCAGTGACATCATGTTGTTCACTGTACCTAAAGCAGTGGCAGCATGTGTTTCACTGTACCTAAAGCAGTGACATCATGTTGTTCACTGTACCTAAAGCAATTACATCATGTGGTTCACTTTACCTATATGGAAGTATGTTCCTTCCGATTAGTCTCCCAGTCCCAGTCCCTGCAAAACATCCCCACAGCATGATGCTGCCACCACCATGCTTCACCGTAGGGGTGGTGCCAGGTTTCCTCCAGACGTGACGCTTGGCATTCAGGCCAAAGAGTTCAATCTTTATTTTCATCAGACCAGAGAATCTTGTTTCTGATGGTCTCAGAGTCCTTTAGGTGCCTTTTAGCAAACTCTAAGCGGGCTGTCATGTGCCTTTTACTGAGGAGTGGCTTCCATCTGGCCACTCTACCATAAAGGCCTGATCGGTGGAGTGCTGCAGAGATGGTTGTCCTTCTGGAAGGTTCTACCATCACCACAGAGGAAATATGGAGCTACATCAGAGTGACCATTGGGTTCTTGGTCACCTCCCTGACCAAGACCCTTCTCCCCTGACTGCTCAGTTTGGCCGGACAGCCAGCTCTAGGAAGAGTCTTGATGGTTCCAAACTTCTTCTATTTAGGAATGATGGAGGCCACTGTGTTCTTGCTACATTCAATGCTGCAGAAAGTTGTAGAAACATCTCGAGGATGATCAATGGAAACAGGATGCACCTGGAAACAGGATGCACCAATGGAAACAGGATGAAACTTCGAGTCTCATAGCAAAGGGTCTGAATACAAATGTAAATAAGGTATTTCAGTTTTTTTTTATATACATTTGTAAACATTTCAAAAAACCTTTTTTTTTTACTTATAGGGTATTCAAATCAAATCAAATCAATTACATTCATCACAAGCGACGAATACAACAGGTGTAGACCTTACATTGAAATGTTTACTTACGAGCACCTAACCAACATTTTTAAGAAAAATAAGTGTTAAGTAAAAAAAAGATTAATAAAAATAACAAATAATTTTAAAGAGCAGCAGTAAAATAACAGCGAGTCTATATACAGGGGTTACCGGTACAGAGTCTATGTGTGAGGGCACAGGTTAGTCGAGGTAATTGAGGTAACATGTACATGTAGGTAGAGTTACAGTGACTACTCATAGATAATAAACAGAGAGTAGCAGCAGCGTAAAAGAGGGGGTGGCGTGGGGGGACAATGCAAATCGTCTGGGTAGCTGTTCAGGAGTCTTATGGCTTGGGGGGGTAGAAGCTGTTAAGAAGCCTCTTGGACCTAGACTTGGCGCTCCGGTACCGCTTGCCGTGCGGTAGAAAAGAGAACAGTCTATGACAGGGTGGCTGGAGTCTTTGAACATTTTTAGGGCCTTCCTCTGACACCGCATAGGTATAGATGTCCTGGATGGCAGGAAGTTTGGCTGTGATGTACTGGGCCGTACGCACTACCCTCTGTAGTGCCTTGCGGTCGGAGGCCGAGCAGTTGCCATACCAGGCAGTGATGCAACCAGTCAGAATGCTCTCGATTGTGCAGCTATAGAATTTTTTGAGGATCTGAGGACCCATGCCAAATCTTTTCAGTCTCCTGAGGGGGAATAGTTTTTGTCGTGCCCTCTTCACGACTGTCTTGGTGTGTTTGGACCATGATAGTTTGTTGGTGATCTGGACACCAAGGAACTTGAAACTCTCGACCCGCTCCACTACAGCCCTGTTGATGTTAATGGGGGCCTGTTCGGCCCGCCTTTTCCTGTAGTCCACGATCAGCTCCTTTGTCTTGATCACGTTGAGGGAGAGGTTGTTGTCCTGGCACCACACTGCCAGGTCTCTGACCTCCTCCCTATAGGCTGTCTTATTGTTGTCGGTGATCAGGCCTACCACTGTTGTGTCGTCTGCAAACTTAATGATGGTGTTGGAGTCGTGCCTGGCCATGCAGTCATGAGTGAACAGGGAGTAACAGTAAGTCCTTCAGTATCACTTCCAGGGCCCTTAAAGCACAGTAAGTCCTTCAGTATCACTTCCAGGGCCCTTAAAGCACAGTAAGTCCTCCATTATCACTTCCAGAGCCCTTAAAGCACAGTAAGTCCTTCAGTATCAATTCCAGAGCCCTTAAAGCACAGTAAGTCCTTCAGAATCACTTCCAGAGCCCTTAAAGAACAGTAAGTCCTTCAGTATCCCAGAACAGAAGAAATGAAACAAAACAATCAAACTTGTGTCCAAAATGGCACCCTTTTCACTATATAGTGCAGTAATTTTGACCAGGGCCCATAGTGCACTATATAGGGAATAGGGTGCCATTAGGGATTCAACTACTAACTCCATGTACAACCCAACACATAACCTTTCCACTCCAGTCCCTGTCCAGGCCACTGTTCCCATCCTTAGTGACAACACACTGACTAGAAGTTTTTTCTCTTCTAAACTGCATTAAATAACAAATAAAAAATAACCATTATAATAACTTTTTAAATAAAATGTAAAAGCTGACTGATGACAGGACGGCTGGGCGTTCGTGCAGTTGAGTCCGTTTCTGTGATAACAATGTGTCGCCCCTTACTGAAACAAGCAGGGTGTTGTAGCAAACGATGAAAAGAACAGGCTTGGAACCTCTAACCCTGGCAATTTGACTGGTAAACTCATGGGTACATGAGAATACAAACCATAAATACCTGCTACTGCTAGTCAAGTGTTATTAAACCCTCCTCTACTAGTCAGGTGTTATTAAACCCTCCTCTACTAGTCAGGTGTTATTAAACCCTCCTCTACTAGTCAGGCGTTATTAAACCCTCCTCTACTAGGCAGGCGTTATTAAACCCTCCTCTACTAGTCAGGCGTTATTAAACCCTCCTCTACTAGTCAGGCTGCTATTAAACCCTCCTCTACTAGTCAGGCGTTATTAAACCCTCCTCTACTAGTCAGGTGTTATTAAACCCTCCTCTACTAGTCAGGCGTTATTAAACCCTCCTCTACTAGGCAGGCGTTATTAAACCCTCCTCTACTAGTCAGGCGTTATTAAACCCTCCTCTACTAGTCAGGCGTTATTAAACCCTCCTCTACTAGTCAGGTGTTATTAAACCCTCCTCTACTAGTCAGGCGTTATTAAACCCTCCTCTACTAGTCAGGTGTTATTAAACCCTCCTCTACTAGTCAGGTGTTATTAAACCCTCCTCTACTAGTCAGGTGTTATTAAACCCTCCTCTACTAGTCAGGCGTTATTAAACCCTCCTCTACTAGTCAGGTGTTATTAAACCCTCCTCTACTAGTCAGGCGTTATTAAACCCTCCTCTACTAGTCAGGCGTTATTAAACCCTCCTCTACTAGTCAGGTGTTATTAAACCCTCCTCTACTAGTCAGGCGTTATTAAACCCTCCTCTACTAGTCAGGTGTTATTAAACCCTCCTCTACTAGTCAGGCGTTATTAAACCCTCCTCTACTAGTCAGGTGTTATTAAACCCTCCTCTACTAGTCAGGTGTTATTAAACCCTCCTCTACTAGTCAGGTGTTATTAAACCCTCCTCTACTAGTCAGGTGTTATTAAACCCTCCTCTACTAGTCAGGCGTTATTAAACCCTCCTCTACTAGTCAGGTGTTATTAAACCCTCCTCTACTAGTCAGGCGTTATTAAACCCTCCTCTACTAGTCAGGTGTTATTAAACCCTCCTCTACTAGTCAGGTGTTATTAAACCCTCCTCTACTAGTCAGGTGTTATTAAACCCTCCTCTACTAGTCAGGTGTTATTAAACCCTCCTCTACTAGTCAGGTGTTATTAAACCCTCCTCTACTAGTCAGGCGTTATTAAACCCTCCTCTACTAGTCAGGCGTTATTAAACCCTCCTCTACTAGTCAGGTGTTATTAAACCCTCCTCTACTAGTCAGGTGTTATTAAACCCTCCTCTACTAGTCAGGCGTTATTAAACCCTCCTCTACTAGTCAGGTGTTATTAAACCCTCCTCTACTAGTCAGGTGTTATTAAACCCTCCTCTACTAGTCAGGTGTTATTAAACCCTCCTCTACTAGTCAGGTGTTATTAAACCCTCCTCTACTAGTCAGGTGTTATTAAACCCTCCTCTACTAGTCAGGCGTTATTAAACCCTCCTCTACTAGTCAGGTGTTATTAAACCCTCCTCTACTAGTCAGGTGTTATTAAACCCTCCTCTACTAGTCAGGTGTTATTAAACCCTCCTCTACTAGTCAGGCGTTATTAAACCCTCCTCTACTAGTCAGGTGTTATTAAACCCTCCTCTACTAGTCAGGCGTTATTAAACCCTCCTCTACTAGTCAGGCGTTATTAAACCCTCCTCTACTAGTCAGGCGTTATTAAACCCTCCTCTACTAGTCAGGTGTTATTAAACCCTCCTCTACTAGTCAGGCGTTATTAAACCCTCCTCTACTAGTCAGGTGTTATTAAACCCTCCTCTACTAGTCAGGTGTTATTAAACCCTCCTCTACTAGTCAGGTGTTATTAAACCCTCCTCTACTAGTCAGGTGTTATTAAACCCTCCTCTACTAGTCAGGTGTTATTAAACCCTCCTCTACTAGTCAGGTGTTATTAAACCCTCCTCTACTAGTCAGGCGTTATTTAAACCCTCCTCTACTAGTCAGGCGTTATTAAACCCTCCTCTACTAGTCAGGTGTTATTAAACCCTCCTCTACTAGTCAGGTGTTATTAAACCCTCCTCTACTAGTCAGGTGTTATTAAACCCTCCTCTACTAGTCAGGTGTTATTAAACCCTCCTCTACTAGTCAGGCGTTATTAAACCCTCCTCTACTAGTCAGGTGTTATTAAACCCTCCTCTACTAGTCAGGTGTTATTAAACCCTCCTCTACTAGTCAGGTGTTATTAAACCCTCCTCTACTAGTCAGGTGTTATTAAACCCTCCTCTACTAGTCAGCGCGTTATTAAACCCTCCTCTACTAGTCAGGCGTTATTAAACCCTCCTCTACTAGTCAGGCGTTATTAAACCCTCCTCTACTAGTCAGGCGTTATTAAACCCTCCTCTACTAGTCAGGTGTTATTAAACCCTCCTCTACTAGTCAGGTGTTATTAAACCCTCCTCTACTAGTCAGGTGTTATTAAACCCTCCTCTACTAGTCAGGTGTTATTAAACCCTCCTCTACTAGTCAGGTGTTATTAAACCCTCCTCTACTAGTCAGGCGTTATTAAACCCTCCTCTACTAGTCAGGTGTTATTAAACCCTCCTCTACTAGTCAGGTGTTATTAAACCCTCCTCTACTAGTCAGGTTATTAAACCCTCCTCTACTAGTCAGGCGTTATTAAACCCTCCTCTACTAGTCAGGCGTTATTAAACCCTCCTCTACTAGTCAGGCGTTATTAAACCCTCCTCTACTAGTCAGGTGTTATTAAACCCTCCTCTACTAGTCAGGTGTTATTAAACCCTCCTCTACTAGTCAGGTGTTATTAAACCCTCCTCTACTAGTCAGGTGTTATTAAACCCTCCTCTACTAGTCAGGTGTTATTAAACCCTCCTCTACTAGTCAGGTGTTATTAAACCCTCCTCTACTAGTCAGGCGTTATTAAACCCTCCTCTACTAGTCAGGCGTTATTAAACCCTCCTCTACTAGTCAGGTGTTATTAAACCCTCCTCTACTAGTCAGGTGTTATTAAACCCTCCTCTACTAGTCAGGTGTTATTAAACCCTCCTCTACTAGTCAGGCGTTATTAAACCCTCCTCTACTAGTCAGGTGTCATTAAACCCTCCTCTACTAGTCAGGTGTTATTAAACCCTCCTCTACTAGTCAGGCGTTATTAAACCCTCCTCTACTAGTCAGGCGTTATTAAACCCTCCTCTACTAGTCAGGCGTTATTATACCCTCCTCTACTAGTCAGGCGTTATTAAACCCTCCTCTACTAGTCAGGCGTTATTAAACCCTCCTCTACTAGTCAGGCGTTATTAAACCCTCCTCTACTAGTCAGGCGTTATTAAACCCTCCTCTACTAGTCAGGCGTTATTAAACCCTCCTCTACTAGTCAGGTGTTATTAAACCCTCCTCTACTAGTCAGGTGTTATTAAACCCTCCTCTACTAGTCAGGTGTTATTAAACCCTCCTCTACTAGTCAGGCGTTATTAAACCCTCCTCTACTAGTCAGGTGTCATTAAACCCTCCTCTACTAGTCAGGTGTTATTAAACCCTCCTCTACTAGTCAGGCGTTATTAAACCCTCCTCTACTAGTCAGGCGTTATTAAACCCTCCTCTACTAGTCAGGCGTTATTAAACCCTCCTCTACTAGTCAGGCGTTATTAAACCCTCCTCTACTAGTCAGGCGTTATTAAACCCTCCTCTACTAGTCAGGCGTTATTAAACCCTCCTCTACTAGTCAGGCGTTATTAAACCCTCCTCTACTAGTCAGGCGTTATTAAACCCTCCTCTACTAGTCAGGTGTTATTAAACCCTCCTCTACTAGTCAGGTGTTATTAAACCCTCCTCTACTAGTCAGGTGTTATTAAACCCTCCTCTACTAGTCCACTAGATCTCTAGAGATGGACTTTTATGTGCTTGATGACTGGCAAAAGGCACAGCGATGTCGGTCGGTCATCCTGGTAATAAGAGGTCTCACTCTTCCTCTAGCTCTCTGGCTTTATTGGCATTGGAAACATATGTTTACATTGCCAGATCAAGTGAAGTAGATAATAAACAAAAGTGAAATAGACAATAAAAATGAACAGTAAACATTACACTAACAAAAGAATAAAGACATTACAAATGTCATAGTATGTCTATATAGAGTATTGTAACATTGTGCAAATAGTTAAAGTACAAAAGGGAAAATAAATAAACATAAATATGGGTTGTATTTACAATGGTGTTTGTTCTTCACTGGTTGACCTTTTCTTGTGGCAACAGGTCACACATCTTGCTGCTGTGACGGCATACTGTGGTATTTCACCCAGTAGATATGGGAGTTTATCAACATTGGGTTTGTTTTCTAATTATTTGTGGGTCTGTGTAATCTGAGGGAAATATGTGTCTCTAATGCGGTCATACATTTGGCAGGATGTTAGGAAGTGCAGCTCAGTTTCCACCTCATGTTGTGGGCAGTGTGCACATAGCCTGTCTTCTCTTGAGAGCCAGGTCTGCCTTCGGCGGCCTTTCTCAATATCAAGGCTATGCTCACTGAGTCTGTACATAGTCAAAGCTTTCCTTAAGTGTGGGTCAGTCAAAGTTGTCAGACATTCTGCCACTGTGTACTCTCTGTTTAGGGCCAAATAGCATTCTAGTTTGCTCTGTTTTTTGTGAATACTTCAATGTGTCAAGTAATTATCTTGTTTTTGTTTTCTCATGATTTGTTTGGGTCTAATTGTGTTGCTGTCCTGGGGCTCTGTGGGGTATGTTTGTGTTTGTGAACAGAGTCCCAGGACCAGCTTGCTTAGGGGACTCTTCTCCAGGTTCATCTCTCTGTAGGTGATGGCTTTGTTATGGAAGGTTTGGGAATCGCTTACTTTCAGGTGGTTTAAGAAGTTAACGGCTCTTTTCTGGATTTTGATAATTAGCGGGTATCAGCCTAATTCTGCTCTGCATGCATTATTTGGTGTTCTACGTTGTACACGGAGGATGTTTTTGCAGAATTCTGCATGCAGAGTCTCAATTTGGTGTTTGTCCCATTTTGTGAATTATTGGTTATTGAGCGGACCCCAGACCTCACAACCATAAAGGGCAATGGGTTCTATAACTGATTCAAGTATTTTTAGCCAGATCCTAATTGGTATGTCAAATTTTATGTTCCTTTTGATGGTGTAGAAGGTCCTTCTTGCCTTGTCTCTCAGCTCGTTCACAGCTTTGTGGAAGTTACCTGTGGCGCTGATGTTTAGGCCGAGGTATGTATCATGTTTTGTGTGCTCTAGGGAAACGGTGTCTAGATGGAATTTGTATTTGTGGTCCTGACGAATGGACCTTTATCGGAACAACATCATTTTTGTCTTACTGAGATTTACTGTCAGGGCCCGGGTCTGGCAGAATCTGTGCAGAAGATCTAGGTGCTGCTGTAGGCCCTCATTGGTTGGGGACAGAAGCACCAGATCATCAGTAGACGTTTGACTTCAGATTCTAGTAGGGTGAGGCCGGTGATGCAGACTGTTCTAGTGCCTTCGCCAATTTGTTTATATATATGTTGAAGAAGGTGGGGCTTAAGCTGCATCCCTGTCTCACCCCACGGCCCTTTGGAAATTGTAACAGCACACGTGTTGTTTGTGTAGATGGATTTTATAATGTCGTATGTTTTTCCCCCAACACCACTTTCCATCTATTTGTATAGCAGAACCTCATGTCAAACTGAGTCAAGATCTTTTTTGAAGTCAACAAAGCATGAGAAGGCTTTTGGTTTGTTTGTTTCCCAATTAGGGTGGCCTCTCTCTCTCTCTCTCTCTCTCTCTCTCTCTCTCTCTCTCTCTCTCTCTCTCTCTCTCTCTCTCTCTCTCTCTCTCTCTCTCAATTTCAATTCAATTTGAAGCTTTGTTGGCATGGGAAACATATGTTAACATTGCCAAAGCAAGTGAAGTAGATAATATCTAAGTCAAATAATCAACAATAAAAATGAACAGTAAACATGTGGCAACAGGTCACACATCTTGCTGCTGTGATGGAACACTGTGGTATTTCACCCAGTAGATATGGGAGTTTATCAAAACTGGATTTGTTTTGTAATTCTTTGTGGATCTGTGTAATCTGAGGGAAATATGCATCTCTAATATGTTCATACATTTGGCAGGAGGTTAGGAAGTGCAGCTCAGTTTCCACCTCATTTCTCTCTCTCTCTCTCTCTCTCTCTCTCTCTCTCTCTCTCTCTTGTCGCTGGCCCCTGCTATAGCTACGCCGGTGCCCTCCCTGCCGGTGCCCTCCCTGCCGGTGCCCTCCCTGCCGGTGCCTGGGCTTCGCTAGCTTGACAAGCACTGTGTTTTGACAGTAATCTGGGCCTCCTGATGATCTGATGCACTTGGACAGGCCTGCGCTGAACATTAGTGGTGCTATGTACAGTAGCCTAGTGTTGGACTGCAGCAGCGCTGAGCTCAGAGTGGTTTAGCATAAACTTGAACAGTAGTCAGTCGAATCTCTCTCTCACAACACATGGACTAAAAGAGTTACTGATTCTCAGTAGTCAGTAGAAACTCTCTCTCACATTGTGAGAACAGCAGTGTAACATCGTACCCCTGCACATTGACACTGTACTGGTAACCGGTGTATAAAGCCATGTTATTGTTACTCATTGGGTATTTATTCCTATTATGTTTCTATTATTTCTTCATGTTGTTTCTCTCTGCCTTGTTGGGAAGGGCCCGTTAAGCATGTCACTGTTAGTCTGTTTGTTTACCAAGCATGTGACCTATACAAATTGATTTCAAAATACCAACTGAATTAGCTAATTAAATTGTTTTGAAGTCTCTGAGCTCATCCTTTTGTACCACATTTTCGCGGCAAATCCAAACAAACTATGGTTCCATTTAATCTTTTACGACTCTGAGTAACAGAACAAACTCCGGGAGCCAAAAATACGCCAGGCTAGTCGCTTAACTTCCCCTGCCACCCCCTGCCTGGCGTCCCGTCACCTGATTTAGAGGAGAGAGAGAGAGAGAAGTGAGGAGAGAGAGAGAGAGAGAGAGAGAAGCGTCCTACCATCTCCTTTCCCCGAAGCTCTGGAGAGAGGAGCAACACAGAGTGGCCTATCGATTTTGGAGTGCCAGCTGGGTAATTGAGTGCACACAGAAAGCTGTAAATTGAGGCTGCTCGTTACTCTTTCCTTATACAAGCGGACAGAGCTGCAGCAGCTGTGCCAATGCTGGGGTATGAAACCTGGGACATTACATTACACAAGCAGGGAGAGAGGAGAATGAGAGAGGGGAGGAGAGGAGAGGAGATGTGTGTGTGTGTGTGTGTGTGTGTGTGTGTGTGTGTGTGTGTGTGTGTGTGTGTGTGTGTGTGTGTGTGTGTGTGTGTGTGTGTGTGTGTGTGTGTGTGTGTGTGTGTGTGTGTGTTTGTGTGTGTGTGTGTGTGGGTGTGTGTTTGCTGGGCTGGTTACTGAAATGGATAAACAAACAAATACTGAGAAATGCATATCTCTGGGTGGTGGAGGGTGGAGGGACGGACAGACAAGCAGACAGACGGGCGGAGGGACGGACAGACAAGCAGACAGACGGGTGGAGGGACGGACAGACAAGCAGACAGACGGGCGGAGGGACGGACAGACAAGCAGACAGACGGGCGGAGGGACGGACAGACAAGCAGACAGACGGGCGGAGGGACGGAAAGACAAGCAGACAGACGGCGGAGGGACGGACAGACAAGCAGACAGACGGGCGGAGGGACGGACAGACAAGCAGACAGACGGGCGGAGGGACGGACAGACAAGCAGACAGACGGGTGGAGGGAACGGCAGACAAGCAAACATACAGATATTAAAGCTGATCCACCCCTTAAAAAATAGACTTGTCTCCTAACGGTACAGGATTGTTCAATAGGACATGGCATCACTTACTGTACTCCCACAACAGAATAGTGTCATTGATCTGTAAAGGTTAGAGAGGTCAATAAATGTTTAACAGATGAATCAAGAACAGAGGTTAAAGACATTCTCCGCTACGTATTCTGGAGAATCCCCATATGGGATATATCAAAAACGAGGATTTGAAAGCGAACAATAGTCCTTCGAGTTTTGGGCTACCTGATTTCTTGCTGTGCCATTTAGTAAAAATTCAAATGGCAAACTGACACATCAAATAGCTTGATTGTCATGTTATTACTAGCTTAAAGATATTGTCAAGTACTTTAGTATATTTTTTTGCCAGTAGTTCTGAAAGTAGCCAAAGTGGTCCCCGAAAATTGCCTACTAAATTCTTCTCTGTGTGAATCTTACTAGCTGTCACTCTCTCTGATTGTCTAGACCTGGAGTTGCTAGGGGGCTGACCTGGAGTTGCTAGGGGGCTGACCGGGAGTTGCTAGGGGACTGAGCTGGAGTTGCTAAGGGGCTGACCTGGAGTTGCTAGGGGGCTGACCGGGAGTTGCTAGGGGACTGAGCTGGAGTTGCTAAGGGGCTGACCTGGAGTTGCTAGGGGGCTGACCTGGAGTTGCTAGAGGGCTGACCTGGAGTTGCTAGAGGGCTGACCTGGAGTTGCTAGGGGGTTGACCTGGAGTTGCTAGGGGGTTGACCTGGAGTTGCTAGGGGGCTGACCTGGAGTTGCTAGGGGGCTGACCTGGAGTTGCTAGGGGGCTGACCTGGAGTTGCTAAGGGGCTGACCTGGAGTTGCTAGGGGGCTGACCTGGAGTTGCTAGAGGGCTGACCTGGAGTTGCTAGGGGGCTGACCTGGAGTTGCTAGGGGGCTGACCTGGAGTTGCTAGGGGGCTGACCTGGAGTTGCTAGGGGCTGACCTGGAGTTGCTAGGGGGCTGACCTGGAGTTGCTAGGGGGCTGACCTGGAGTTGCTAGGGGCTGACCTGGAGTTGCTAGGGGGCTGACCTGGAGTTGCTAAGGGGCTGACCTGGAGTTGCTAGGGGGCTGACCTGGAGTTGCTAGAGGGCTGACCTGGAGTTGCTAGGGGGCTGACCTGGAGTTGCTAGGGGGCTGACCTGGAGTTGCTAGGGGGCTGACCCACATGGGGGGGAAAGTACCAGAGAATTTCTATAAATGTTGTACATTTTAATCATCCAGAGAGACTGACAGGAGCCTTACTCAAGGGAACATCAACGGGTTTTCCACCTAGTCATTTCGGGGATTCGAACCAACGGCCTTTTGGTTACTGCTCTTAACCGCTAGGCTACCTGCCACCTCACTGCACACATGGCTACAGCAGGTTATATCCTGAAGGGATTTCAAGGGGTCAGTAAGCAGCTAACATGTTTACACCTACATCAGAATGTAGAGAGAACACAGCTGCTGTGTGTGTGTGTGTGTGTGTGTGTGTGTGTGTGTGTGTGTGTGTGTGTGTGTGTGTGTGTGTGTGTGTGTGTGTGTGTGTGTGTGTGTGGGTGGGTGGGTGTGTGTGTGTGTGTGTGTGTGTATTGAGAGAGACAAGTGGTTTGGGTTATAACCTGTGACTGGAACAGCTTGCTGCTGAAGGTGATGATAAAAACAAACAGTAGTGCGGCCATAGATAGGTCTCTGGTCAACAGTAGTGCGGCCATAGATAGGTCTCTGGTCAACAGTAGTGCAGCCATAGATAGGTCTCTGGTCAACAGTAGTGCGGCCATAGATAGGTCTCTGGTCAACAGTAGTGCGGCCATAGATAGGTCTCTGGTCAACAGTAGTGCAGCCATAGATAGGTCTCTGGTCAACAGTAGTGCAGCCATAGATAGGTCTCTGGTCAACAGTAGTGCAGCCATAGATAGGTCTCTGGTCAACAGTAGTGCAGCCATAGATAGGTCTCTGGTCAACAGTAGTGCGGCCATAGATAGGTCTCTGGTCAACAGTAGTGCAGCCATAGATAGGTCTCTGGTCAACAGTAGTGCAGCCATAGATAGGTCTCTGGTCAACAGTAGTGACCATAGATAGGTCTCTGGTCAACAGTAGTGCGACCATAGATAGGTCTCTGGTCAACAGTAGTGCAGCCATAGATAGGTCTCTGGTCAACAGTAGTGCCATAGATAGGTCTCTGGTCAACAGTAGTGCAGCCATAGATAGGTCTCTGGTCAACAGTAGTGCAGCCATAGATAGGTCTCTGGTCAACAGTAGTGCGGCCATAGATAGGTCTCTGGTCAACAGTAGTGCAGCCATAGATAGGTCTCTGGTCAACAGTAGTGCAGCCATAGATAGGTCTCTGGTCAACAGTAGTGCGGCCATAGATAGGTCTCTGGTCAACAGTAGTGCAGCCATAGATAGGTCTCTGGTCAACAGTAGTGCAGCCATAGATAGGTCTCTGGTCAACAGTAGTGCAGCCATAGATAGGTCTCTGGTCAACAGTAGTGCAGCCATAGATAGGTCTCTGGTCAACAGTAGTGCTGACCATAGATAGGCCTCTGGTCAACAGTAGTGTGCCATAGATAGGTCTCTGGTCAACAGTAGTGCAGCGATAGATAGGTCTCTGGTCAACAGTAGTGCAGCCATAGATAGGTCTCTGGTCAACAGTAGTGCAGCCATAGATAGGTCTCTGGTCAACAGTAGTGCAGCCATAGATAGGTCTCTGGTCAACAGTAGTGCAGCCATAGATAGGTCTCTGGTCAACAGTAGTGCAGCCATAGATAGGTCTCTGGTCAACAGTAGTGCGGCCATAGATAGGTCTCTGGTCAACAGTAGTGCAGCCATAGATAGGTCTCTGGTCAACAGTAGTGCAGCCATAGATAGGTCTCTGGTCAACAGTAGTGCAGCCATAGATAGGTCTCTGGTCAACAGTAGTGCAGCCATAGATAGGTCTCTGGTCAACAGTAGTGCGGCCATAGATAGGCCTCTGGTCAACAGTAGTGCGGCCATAGATAGGTCTCTGGTCAACAGTAGTGCAGCGATAGATAGGTCTCTGGTCAACAGTAGTGCGGCCATAGATAGGCCTCTGGTCAACAGTAGTGCGGCCATAGATAGGTCTCTGGTCAACAGTAGTGCGGCCATAGATAGGTCTCTGGTCAACAGTAGTGCAGCGATAGATAGGTCTCTGGTCAACAGTAGTGCAGCCATAGATTTATTTTATGTTTATTTTATTTTATTTATTTCCCCTTTGTTTAACCAGGTAGGCTAGTTGAGAACAAGTTCTCATTTACAACTGTGACCTGGCCAAGATAAAGAAAAGCAGTGCCGACACAAACAACAACACAGAGTTACACATAAACAAACGTACAGTCAATAATACAATAGAAAAATCCATGTACAGTGTGTGCAAATGTAGAAGATTAGGGAGGCATAGAGGCGAAATAATAATAATTTAGCATCAACACTGGAGTGATAAGATGTGCAGATGATGATGTGCAAGTAGAGAGCAAGAAGATAAATTACACTATGGGGATGAGGTAGTTGGTTGTGCTATTTACAGATTGGCTGTGTACAAGTACAGTGATCGGTAAGCTGCTCTGACAGCTGATGCTTAAAGTTAGAGAGGGAGATATAAGTCTCCAGCTTCAGTGATATCTTGCAATTCGTTCCTGTCATTGGCAGCAGAGAACTGGAAGGAAAGTCGGCCAAAGGAAGTGATGGCTGTGGGAATGACCAATGACATATACCTGCTGGAGCGCGTGCTACGGGTGGGTGCTGCCATGGTGACCAGTGAGCTGAGATAAGGCTGGGCTTTACCTAGCAGGGACTTATAGATGACCTGGAGCCAGTGGGTTTGGCAACGGATATGTAGCGAGGGCCAGCCAACGAGAGCATACAGGTTGCAATGGTGGGTAGTATATGGGGCTTTGGTGACAAAAAACGGATGGCACTAGATAGACTGCATCCAATTTGTTGAGTAGAGTGTTGAAAGCAATTTTGTAAATGACATCGCCGAAGTCAAGGATCGGTAGGATAGTCAGTTTTACGAGGGTATGTTTGGCAGCATGAGTGAAGGAGGCTTTGATGTGAAATAGGAATCCGATTCTAGATTTAATTTTGGATTGGAGATGCTTAACGTGAGTCTGGAAGGAGAGTTTACAGTCTAACCAGACACCTAGGTATTTGTAGTTGTCCACATACAGGTCCAGAGTAGTGATGCTGGACGGGCGGGCAGGTGTGGGCAGCGATCGGTTGAAGAGCATGCATTTAGTTTTACTTGCATTTAAGAGCAGTTGGAGGCCACGGAAGGAGAGTTGTATGGCATTGAAGCTCGTTTGGAGGTTAGTTAACACAGTGTCCAAAGAAGGGCCAGATGTATACAGAATGGTGTCGTCCGCGTAGAGGTGGATCAGAGAATCACCAGAAGCAAGAGCGACATCATTGACATATACAGAGAAAAGAGTCGGCCCGAGGATTGAACCCTGTGGCAGTTGGCTGCAGGGGGTGCAGAGCTGTTGGGCGGGGTAGGGGTAGCCAGGTGGAAAGCACGGCCAGCCGTAGAAAAATGCTTCTTGAAATTATCGATTATCGTAGATTTATCGGTGGTGACAGTGTTTCCTAGCCTCAGTGCAGTTGGCAGCTGGGAGGAGGTGCTCTTGTTCTCCATGGACTTGACAGTGTCCCAGAACTTTTTGGAATTAGTGCTACAGGAAGCAAATTTCTGTTTCAAAAAGCTAGCCTTAGCTTTCCTAACTGACTGAGTATATTGGTTCCTGACTTCCCTGAAAAGTTGCATATCACGGGGGCTATTCGATGCTAATGCAGTCCGCCACAGGATGTTTTTGTGCTGGTCAAGGGCAGTCAGGTCTGGAGAGAACCAAGGCTATATCTGTTCTTAGTTCTACAATTTTTTGAATCGGGCATGCTAATTTAAGATGGAGAGGAAGGCACTTTGGAAGAACAACCAGGCATCCTCTACTGACGGGATGAGGTCAATATCCTTCCAGGATACCCGGGCCAGGTCGATTAGAAAGGCCTGCTCGCTGAAGTGTTTTAGGGAGCGTTTGACAAGTGATGAGGGGTGGTCGTTTGACCACGGACCCATTACAGACACGGTGCCTCTAGAGACAAAACCTCTCTCATCGTCACTCAATGCCTAGGTTTACCTCCACTGTACTCACATCATACCATACCCTTGTCTGTACATTATGCCTTGAATCTATTGATAGGTATCTGGTCAACAGTAGTGCAGCCATAGATAGATCTCTATATAAAGGAATAGGGTGCCATTTGGGACACAGCCCTGCAGCAGTGGGTCTATTCCCTCCCAGTCCTATAGTAGTGGGTATATTCCCTCCCAGTCCTATAGTAGTGGGTCTATTCCCTCCCAGCCCTATAGTAGTGGGTCTATTCCCTCCCAGCCCTATAGCAGTGGGTCTATTCCCTCCCAGTCCTATAGTAGTGGGTCTATTCCCTCCCAGCCCTATAGTAGTGGGTCTATTCCCTCCCAGTCCTATAGCAGTGGGTCTATTCCCTCCCAGTCCTATAGCAGTGGGTCTATTCCCTCCCAGTCCTATAGCAGTGGGTCTATTCCCTCCCAGTCCTATAGCAGTGGGTATATTCCCTCCCAGTCCTATAGCAGTGGGTCTATTCCCTCCCAATCCTATAGTAGTGGGTCTATTCCCTCCCAGTCCTATAGTAGTGGGTCTATTCCTTCCCAGTCCTATAGCAGTGGGTATATTCCCTCCCAGTCCTATAGTAGTGGGTCTATTCCCTCCCAGGGTCTATTCCCTCCCAGTACTATAGTAGTGGGTCTATTCCCTCCCAGTCCTATAGCAGAGGGTATAATCCATCCCAGTCCTATAGCAGTGGGTCTATTCCCTCCCAGTCCTATAGCAGTGGGTATATTTTCCATCCCAGTCGTATAGTAGTGGGTCTATTCCCTCCCAGTCCTATAGCAGTGGGTCTATACCCTCCCAGTCCTATAGCAGTGGGTCTATTCCCTCCCAGTCCTATAGTAGTGGGTCTATTCCCTCCCAGTCCTATAGTAGTGGGTCTATTCCCTCCCAGTCCTATAGCAGTGGGTCTATTCCCTCCCAGTCCTATAGTAGTGGGTCTATTCCCTCCCAGCCCTATAGCAGTGGGTCTATTCCCTCCCAGTCCTATAGTAGTGGGTCTATTCCCTCCCAGTCCTATAGTAGTGGGTCTATTCCCTCCCAGTCCTATAGTAGTGGGTCTATTCCCTCCCAGTCCTATAGCAGTGGGTCTATTCCCTCCCAGTCCTATAGTAGTGGGTCTATTCCCTCCCAGTCCTATAGTAGTGGGTCTATTCCCTACCAGTCCTATAGTAGTGGGTCTATTCCCTCCCAGTCCTATAGTAGTGGGTCTATTCCCTCCCAGTCCTTTAGCAGTGGGTCTATTCCCTCCCAGTCCTATAGCAGTGGGTCTATTCCCTCCCAGTCCTATAGTAGTGGGTCTATTCCCTCCCAGTCCTATAGTAGTGGGTCTATTCCCTCCCAGTCCTATAGCAGTGGGTCTATTCCCTCCCAGTCCTATAGTAGTGGGTCTATTCCCTCCCAGTCCTATAGTAGTGGGTCTATTCCCTCCCAGTCCTATAGTAGTGGGTCTATTCCCTCCCAGTCCTATAGCAGTGGGTCTATTCCCTCCCAGTCCTATAGTAGTGGGTCTATTCCCTCCCAGTCCTATAGCAGTGGGTCTATTCCCTCCCAGTCCTGGCAGAGTTACAGGTATAAATATTGACAGAGACTCTCTAACTACTTACAACTTGATATTAAAGATCTGCATGTATTCTATATTTATATAAATATGTACTGGCACCAGCTTGGGGTGTATGGGTGCGGAATCTCAAAAATCTGTTTGTTTAGCTGTGTGTGTATGTTGGTGTGTGTGTGTACAGTATGTTGGTGTGTGTGTGTGTGTGTGTGTATGTGTGTGTGTGTGCACCGACTGTATGCGTGTGCACGTGAGAGTGCTCGTTATTTCTTATTTCCAAAACACAAACTTAAGACGGCTGAAATGTCTTACAGAGAGGCACAGAAATGCGTATCATTGGACCATAGCTTCCATTTCCTGGTGTCCAGGTCAACCGCTCTTCAAATCAAAACACTCCAGTACAATATGCTCTCTAGACAGAACACCAAACAGAATCATCACAACAACACCAACTACAGCTACTAGCGTGGTGTAGCTCATTAACACAGCCTTCCAGGACGGCAGAAAATACACAAAGAAACCGAACAGAGTACACCCTGGAAAGAAGAAGAAACCAAACAGAGTACAGCCTGGAAAGAAGAAGAAACCAAACAGAGTAAAGCCTGGAAAGAAGAAAAAACCAAACAGAGTACAGCCTGGAAAGAAGAAGAAACCAAACAGAGTACAGCCTGGAAAGAAGAAGAAACCAAACAGAGTACAGCCTGGTGATAAGAGGAAAATGTGTCAGATCCAGGGTTTTATAAAGCCGTGTGAATTAGGATTCGTCCCAAATGCACTATTTGGGGAATAGGGTGCCATTTGGGACTTAGACAAGGAGGTTGTCAATGAGGCCATTGACTGTGAACAGGATTGGGACGGCAGGCAGGGAAGAGGGCAAGCAGCTGGGCAGGTTGGCTGGGGTACAGGTGAGCTAGCTGGTGAGCGCTGAACCATGCCACCCAGGGGTCACCCAGGGGTCACCCAGGGGTCACCCAGGGGTCAGGGAGAGGGGAGCAGCAGGAGACACAATCAGGACAGTGGGAACAAGGCAGGCTCTCTATCCCTCATCATCATCTAGTATCCCTCCTAGCCATAACTGTGGCTGATGGGATGGCTTAGTAAGGCGAGACCCTAATTCACCCTATTTTACATTTCACATGTTGGTCATTTAGCAGTAATTTCACATTGGTCATTTTTCAACATTTCACATGTTGGTCATTTAGCAACATTTCACATGTTGGTCATTTAGCAGTAATTTCACATGTTGGTCATTTAGCAGTAATTTCACATGTTGGTCATTAAGCAACATTTCACATGTTGGTCAACTAAGGTAGGTAAGACAACCACATATTACAGAACAAGAGGGGCAAATCCGGCAAACGAGACAAGAAAAATAAATATATATATTCTCCCCAGTTTCCAATTGGTACCACGAAACTGGGGAGAATATATATGTATTTTTTTCTTGTCTCTCTGGCCGGATTTGCCCCTCTTGTTCTGTAATATGTGGTTGTCTTACCTACCTTAGTTGACCAACAGCGATGAGACAGTCTTGTCTCATCGCTGTAACTCCCGTATGGCCTCGGGAGAGGCGAAGGTCGAGAGCCGTGTGTCCTCCAAAACACCACCCAGCCAAGCCAAGCTGCTGGGCCAATTGTGAGCCGCCTCATGGGTCTCCCAGTCACGGCCAGCTGTGACACAACCTGGGATTGAGCCCGGGTCTGTAGTGACGCCTCAAGCACTGCGATGCAGTACCTTAGACCACTGCGCCACTCAGGAGGCCCCCCGCAAATTGATTTTAAACAATTGGTCCCCCACCAAAAAAAATGCGTCCCTCCGTTGTATTTCAAAATCCCGATGTGGCCCTCGAGCCAAAAGATTTGCCCAACCCCTGTTCTAGAATACACCCTCGTTTGCTCCCATAGCAACACTGGCTCTGGAAACCGTGGAATCACTACCGTATGTACACAAGGTTCCCATCCAAATCACAACCAGCTGTGATCTCTTTTCTGCTGCTTGGCCCTCAAGCCCTTCCTGTCCCTTCCCAAACACGATTGGTTGGTTTTTAACACTGTGATGTCCTACATTTATTGTGTGTCAAACAATTTATCTTAGTGCCCAAGGCTTTGACTAGTTCAAGTTGCTTTTTTTTTTTTTAAATTCATCTGTTATCTACTAGTGATATATAGGCCATGTTATTATTAGAAACCAGTAACACTTTCCAAAAATTAGAAATATCACACCACAGGGTCGGTCATTCAAACCAACGCGAACAAACAACCTAAGAACTGGGATTAGGTGAGCCGACATCTGTGTACAACTAACGTGATCTCCACAAATGGCAGAGAAATTGCATGTAAAAGTATTTTGCTGCGTGCAGGCTGTTACGAACTGCCCAAAGTCAACAGAAACGGACCTCTGTGTTGCAGAGGGTTTTGAAAGTGGAAATAGGTAGTAAAGTTTTGTAACTGTGTATTGCGGGGTGTTTTGGTAGAGTAACCGGTAGTAGGTAGTATTGCAGAGCTTGTTTGAGTGAGAGTCTGGTAGTTTACCTGTGTATTGTGGAGTGTGTTGGTAGAAAACTGAAGGTACGGTAGTTTACCTGTGTATTGTGGAGTGTGTTGGTAGAAAACTGAAGTTACGGTAGTTTACCTGTGTATTGTGGAGTGTGTTGGTAGTAAACTGAAGGTACGGTAGTTTACCTGTGTATTGTGGAGTGTGTTGGTAGTAAACTGAAGGTACGGTAGTTTACCTGTGTATTGTGGAGTGTGTTGGTAGTAAACTGAAGGTACGGTAGTTTACCTGTGTATTGTGGAGTGTGTTGGTAGTAAACTGAAGGTACGGTAGTTTACCTGTGTACTGTGGAGTGTGTTGGTAGTAAACTGAAGGTACGGTAGTTTACCTGTGTATTGTGGAGTGTGTTGGTAGTAAACTGAAGGTACGGTAGTTTACCTGTGTATTGTGGAGTGTGTTGGTAGTAAACTGAAGGTACGGTAGTTTACCTGTGTACTGTGGAGTGTGTTGGTAGTAAACTGAAGGTACGGTAGTTTACCTGTGTGTTGTGGAGTGTGTTGGTAGTAAACTGAAGGTACGGTAGTTTACCTGTGTATTGTGGAGTGTGTTGGTAGTAAACTGAAGGTACGGTAGTTTACCTGTGTATTGTGGAGTGTGTTGGTAGTAAACTGAAGGTGCAGTAGTTTACCTGTGTACTGTGGAGTGTGTTGGTAGTAAACTGAAGGTACGGTAGTTTACCTGTGTATTGTGGAGTGTGTTGGTAGTAAACTGAAGGTACGGTAGTTTACCTGTGTACTGTGGGGCTTGTAAGGTGAGTTACTCTCCAGGTCAGCCAGGATAGAGGTCAGAGAGTCAATCTCAGCGTCCAGACTGGACCGTCTCTCTTCCAGGGTCTTCTCTGGTCCATGCATCTAGAGATAGGACATCTAGGAGTTAGAATGACAGACACAGACACACACAAACACACACACAAACAGAGAGAGAGATCTCGCACAGGTCTCGCATCTGGACACACACACAAAGGAGTTGGAATGATACAATCACTTGCTTCAATATATGTAATTTCCCATGTTTTAATAGGAGGTATACACACAATGTGCTGCACCCCCCAATATCCTATTGTTCCCTGCAGTTCAACATTTACAGAGTTAGAGCCTATGACAGTGGATCCTTACTACAGCACACCAGGGGTCTTAAGATGTAGCTATCTTCAGATGCTATTCCTGCTCCTAAATTGATAAAGAGCTATTCATCCTTCAAGGCCTGCCTCCCTCCTCCCTGCCTCCCTCCCTCCCTCCCTGCCTGCCTGCCTGCCTCCCCCCTCTCTCCCTCCCTCCCTCCCTGCCTGCCTGCCTGCCTGCCTGCCTGCCTCCCCCCTCTCTCCCTCCCTCCCTGCCTGCCTTCCTCCCTGCTGGTGCCTGTCTGCCTGGTGTGGATCAGAGTCTAGGAACTATTGGTGTCTCTGCTGTCTGCCTGGTGTGGATCAGAGTCTAGGGACTATTGGTGTCTCTGCTGTCTGCCTGGTGTGGATCAGAGTCTAGGAACTATTGGTGTCTCTGCTGTCTGCCTGGTGTGGATCAGAGTCTAGGAACTATTGGTGTCTCTGCTGTCTGCCTGGTGTGGATCAGAGTCTAGGAACTATTGGTGTCTCTGCTGTCTGCCTGGTGTGGATCAGAGTCTAGGAACTATTGGTGTCTCTGCTGTCTGCCTGGTGTGGATCAGAGTCTAGGGACTATTGGTGTCTCTGCTGTCTGCCTGGTGTGGATCAGAGTCTAAGGACTATTGGGGTCTCTGCTGTCTGCCTGGTGTGGATCAGAGTCTAGGAACTATTGGTGTCTCTGCTGTCTGCCTGGTGTGGATCAGAGTCTAGGAACTATTGGTGTCTCTGCTGTCTGCCTGGTGTGGATCAGAGTCTAGGGACTATTGGTGTCTCTGCTGTCTGCCTGGTGTGGATCAGAGTCTAGGAACTATTGGTGTCTCTGCTGTCTGCCTGGTGTGGATCAGAGTCTAGGAACTATTGGTGTCTCTGCTGTCTGCCTGGTGTGGATCAGAGTCTAGGAACTATTGGTGTCTCTGCTGTCTGCCTGGTGTGGATCAGAGTCTAGGAACTATTGGTGTCTCTGCTGTCTGCCTGGTGTGGATCAGAGTCTAGGGACTATTGGTGTCTCTGCTGTCTGCCTGGTGTGGATCAGAGTCTAAGGACTATTGGTGTCTCTGCTGTGGATCAGAGTCTAGGGACTATTGGTGTCTCTGCTGTCTGCCTGGTGTGGATCAGAGTCTAAGGACTATTGGTGTCTCTGCTGTCTGCCTGGTGTGGATCAGAGTCTAAGGACTATTGGGGTCTCTGCTGTCTGCCTGGTGTGGATCAGAGTCTAGGGACTATTGGTGTCTCTGCTGTCTGCCTGGTGTGGATCAGAGTCTAGGGACTATTGGTGTCTCTGCTGTCTGCCTGGTGTGGATCAGAGTCTAGGGACTATTGGGGTCTCTGCTGTCTGCCTGGTGTGGATCAGAGTCTAAGGACTATTGGGGTCTCTGCTGTCTGCCTGGTGTGGATCAGAGTCTAGGGACTATTGGGGTCTCTGCTGTCTGCCTGGTGTGGATCAGAGTCTAGGGACTATTGGTGTCTCTGCTGTCTGCCTGGTGTGGATCAGAGTCTAGGGACTATTGGGGTCTCTGTTCCCACTCACATACTTTATCCTGGTTTAGTTTGGGGTGGAATTAGGATTCACAGCCTGTCTTTCATTCTCATTGTGTGTGTGTGTATGTGTGTGTGAGGACTGTTGACCTTGGCCTTAAACAAGCCTCTGTAAGCCAATAGAAAGACAGACTCCACTGTGTGAAGAGCAGAATAAGACAAGAAATCTCTGGTAATACAGTGGACCTTTCGCCCTGAACTCACCGTGTGCTCAGAGTTATCTTTGTTGTAAAGGAATGCTCCCGATTCTCTCTCATCCAATAAACCACACCAGAAGAAAATCAGCACCCACTCAAGTCCCTCAATCAATCAAATGTATTCATAAAGCCCTTTTTACATCAGCAGATGGCATATTGATTCAATAACCATTAGTTCAATACCCATCATTCAATACCCATCAGTTCAATATCCATTCAATACCTAGCCATTCAATGCCCATCCATTCAATACCCATCATTCAATACCCATCATTCAATACCCATCATTCAATACCCATCCATTCAATACCCATCATTCAATACCCATCATTCAATACCCATCATTCAATACCCATCCATTCAATACCCATCATTCAATACCCATCATTCAATACCCATCCATTCAATACCCATCCATTCAAAACCCATCCATTCAATACCCATCATTCAATACCCATCATTCAATACCCATCCATTCAATACCCATCCATTCAATACCCATCATTCAATACCCATCATTCAATACCCATCCATTCAAAACCCATCCATTCAATGCCCATCCATTCAATACCCATCATTCAATACCCATCCATTCAAAGCCCATCCATTCAATGCCCATCCATTCAATACCCATCCATTCAATACCCATCATTCAATACCCATCAATTCAATACATATTCAGTCAATACTCATTCATTCAATACCCATCCATTCAATACCCATCCATTCAATACCCATCCATTCAATACCCACCCATTCAATACCCATCATTCAATACCCATCCATCCAATACCCATCATTCAATACCCATCCATTCAATACCCATCCATGCAATACCCATCAATTCAATACCCATCCATTCAATACATATTCAGTCAATACTCATTCATTCAATACCCATCAATTCAATACCCATTCAAAACTCATCAATTCAATGCCCATCCATTCAATACCCATCCATTCAATACCCATCCATTCAATGCCCATCCATTCAATACCCATCATTCAAAACCCATCCATTCAAAACCCATCCATTCAATACCCATCATTCAATACCCATCCATTCAAAGCCCATCCATTCAATACCCATCCATTCAATACCCATCCATTCAATACCCATCATTCAATACCCATCCATTCAATACCCATCATTCAATACCCATCCATTCAAAGCCCATCCATTCAATGCCCATCCATTCAATACCCATCCATTCAATACCCATCATTCAATACCCATCCATTCAATACCCATCCATTCAAAGCCCATCCATTCAATGCCCATCCATTCAATACCCATCCATTCAATACCCATCATTCAATACCCATCAATTCAATACCCATCATTCAATACCCATCCATTCAATACCCATCCATTCAATACCCATTCATTCAATACCCATCAATTCAATACCCATCCATTCAATACATATTCAGTCAATACTCATTCATTCAATACCCATCAATTCAATACCCATTCAAAACTCATCAATTAAATACCCATCGATTCAATACCAATTGATTCAATACCCATTCATTCAATACCCATCAGTTCAATACCCATTAATTAAATACACATTGATTCCATTAATTGTGATCAGGACACAATTTTCTAAGAGGGTTTATTAAGTAATTAACTTTCATTCCCAAGGCCAGTCGCTCCAGGATTTATCAGAGATGCTTTGTGATATTTACGGGACAAAATTATTGATTTGCTACGGCAATTTTGACATTTTGCATGGCAGTACGCAATGATTTTGTCAAATTTCTTGTGAAAAAAGCACTGACGAGGGAAGAATTTTTTATTTTTTTAATGTGTGGCTTGATTGAACCATATTATGTGGGAAATGTTCGATGGTTGGTTGCAATCGCGAGCCCTCTTTTTGTACTGCGGTGAAGTGTCAGTTTTATGCGATAATATTGAGATTATTTGACTGTTTAATGCAGAAATATTGCCGTGATTTTCAAATGTGCAAGTCCTCGCTTTATATGATTTTGCCCAAAAAAATGCTACGATCGCAAAAATCACAATAATCCTGGAGGGACTGACTAGAGCAGAGAGAACGTATGAGAGAACTAAAGAGAGTCACGTTGACACAATAGAGAGTTGTAAGGAGGAAGGAAACAGTACGTTTTTGAGAGGCACTTGGGTTCATTATGATAGAAGTCAACTTTTCTCCACAACGGCAGCTTCTCTGCAGCCTTAGGAGATGGCAGATTCATTTAGAGAACACCGTTGACTACAACAACCTATAAAAGTAAGAATCTAGCTGAAGGTAACTGGATGGAAACTAGCTAGGTACAGAGGCAGCTACTACTGCTAATGTTTGCATGTTTCTATACAGGGGCCTACCGTACGTTCCCATCAATTACCGGAATCAGACTAATATAGGTTAGGTATAGGTTAATTGAGTATTCATGTTTGCTTTGCCTTGCAGTATGTACACACTCAGCCCACTTCCTCTTGTTAGTTCTGTTTAAAGGGGCAGAAATGACTTAACATCCCTTTTTCCATTCATGAAACATGTAGTACTTCTGGCGCCGACAGAGATGGCCGCCTCGCTTCACGTTCTCAGGAAACTATGCAGTATTTTGTTTTTTTTGTAATGTATTACTTCTACAAACATTTCGCTACACTCGCATTAACATCTGCTAACCATGTGTATGTGACAAATAACATTTGATTTTGATTTGATGGTAAAGACGTTAAGTCAAGATGTAAGTGAAACGTAGTAAAGACGATAAGTTAAGATGTAAGTGAGTAAAGACGTTAAGTCAAGATGTAAGTGAGTAAAGACGTTAAGTCAAGATGTAAGTGAGTAAAGACGTTAAGTCAAGATGTAAGTGAGTAAAGACGTTAAGTCAAGATGTAAGTGAGTAAAGACGATAAGTCAAGATGTAAGTGAGTAAAGACGTTAAGTCAAGATGTAAGTGAAACGTAGTAAAGACGTTAAGTCAAGATGTAAGTGAGTAAAGACGTTAAGTCAAGATGTAAGTGAAACGTAGTAAAGACGTTAAGTCAAGATGTAAGTGAGTAAAGACGTTAAGTCAAGATGTAAGTGAAGCATTAGTAAAGGCGTTAAGTCAAGATGTAAGTGAGTAAAGACGTTAAGTCAAGATGTAAGTGAGTAAAGGCGTTAAGTCAAGATGTAAGTGAGTAAAGGCGTTAAGTCAAGATGTAAGTGAGTAAAGACGCGTTAAGTCAAGATGTAAGTGAGTAAAGACGTTAAGTCAAGATGTAAGTGAGTAAAGACGCGTTAAGTCAAGATGTAAGTGAGTAAAGGCGTTAAGTCAAGATGTAAGTGAGTAAAGAGCGTTAAGTCAAGATGTAAGTGAGTAAAGGCGTTAAGTCAAGATGTAAGTGAGTAAAGGCGTTAAGTCAAGATGTAAGTGAGTAAAGACGATAAGTCAAGATGTAAGTGAGTAAAGGCGTTAAGTCAAGATGTAAGTGAAACGTAGTAAAGACGCGTTAAGTCAAGATGTAAGTGAGTAAAGGCGTTAAGTCAAGATGCGGCGATGTAAGTGACGAGTAAAGGCGTTAAGTCAAGATGTAAGTGAGTAAAGACGCGTTAAGTCAAGATGTAAGTGAAACGTAGTAAAGACGCGTTAAGTCAAGATGTAAGTGAGTAAAGACGCGTTAAGTCAAGATGTAAGTGAGTAAAGGCGTTAAGTCAAGATGTAAGTGAAGCGAGTAAAGGCGTTAAGTCAAGATGTAAAGTGAGTAAAGGCGTTAAGTCAAGATGTAAGTGAGTAAAGGCGTTAAGTCAAGATGTAAGTGAGTAAAGACGTTAAGTCAAGATGTAAGTGAGTAAAGACGTTAAGTCAAGATGTAAGTGAGTAAAGACGTTAAGTCAAGATGTAAGTGAGTAAAGACGTTAAGTCAAGATGTAAGTGAGTAAAGACGTTAAGTCAAGATGTAAGTGAGTCATCCTAACAAACACAACACACATTGTTGCTTTATTACTTGACACAGAGCTATACAAGTATTAGGCATTGTTATAATTATATTAAAATGACCAAATCTGTTTTGTTTTATCATATAACTAGAATAGAATGGAAAAGAACTGAATAGAATAACTTCATTTTCCCAGAGGGTACTGTTTTCTATTTTTATTGTGTCACATATTACAGGACCCTTACTGACAGGCTGTGTAGTTGGATCAAACTGAACTGAACTGACTCTGAACTGAACTGACTCTGAACTGAACTGACTCTGAACTGAACTGCAGTCAGTCTGGTATTATTTGGAATAACCTCACAACTGGCGACCGGTTTAATAGAACCTTAATAAATCCCAGACTATGCCTTTAGAAGCAGAACCTTAATAAATCCCAGACTATGCCTTTAGATGCAGAACCTTAATAAATCCCAGACTATGCCTTTAGATGCAGAACCTTAATAAATCCCAGACTATGCCTTTAGATGCAGAACCTTAATAAATCCCAGACTATGCCTTTAGATGCAGAACTAGACTCTTCTACTCACGCTATGATTCAAGTGTCTGTTACATTGACTACGTCCCGAATGGCAACCTATTCCCATTATAGTGCACTATATTAGGGCATAGAGGTCTCTGGTTAACAGTAGTGCACTATATAGGGTGTCAGACATTTCATTTTATTATACAGGGTTTCTATATGGTGTTTACAGTATACAGCTTTATCCACACATCCCCTACCCAGAGTGTTAAATATTGTCTGTGGGAAAGAGAGAGAACCAGCACTAAAGTAGAGATACATGTGTTTGGTCACATACACTACATGACCAACAGTATGTGGACAACTGCTCATCCAACATCTCATTCCAAAATCAGGGGCATTAATATGGAGTTTGTTCCTCCCCTTTGATGCTATAACAGCCTCCACTCTTCTGAAAAGGCTTCCCACTAGATGTTGGAACATTGCTGCGGGGGGGGACTTGCTTCCATTCAGCCACAAGAGCATTAGTGAGGTCGGGCACTGATGTTGTCCGATTAAGTCTGGCTCGCAGTCGGCGTTCCAATTCCTCCCGAAGGTGTTAGTATCAGGTGTCAAGACCCAGATACATACCGTGTCGAAGTAAGAACGTTTATTACAGCAACAGGGGCAAAGGTACAGGACGGCAGGCAGAGTGGTCAGGCGGGTGGGAACAGGGTCAGGACAGGCAAGGGTCAAACACCAGGAGGACGAGAAAAGAGAGACTGGGGAAAAGCAGGAGCTGACACAAAAACGCTGGTTGGCTTGACAAACAAGATGAACTGGCAACAGACAAACAGAGAACACAGGTATAAATACACAGGGGATAATGGGGAAGATGTGCGACACCTGGAGGGTCGGATGGAGACCATCAAAAAGACAGGTGAAACAGATCAGGGTGTGACAGTTTGATGGGGTTGAGGGAAGGTCAGGGCTCTGTGCAGGCCAGTCAAGTTCTTCCACACTGATCTCGACAAACCATTTCTGTATGGATCTTGCTTTGTGCACAGGGGGCATTGTCATGCTGAAACAAGAAAAAGCCTTCCCCAAACTGTTGCCACAAAGTTGGAAGTACAGAATCGTCTGGAATGTCATTGCATGCTGTAGTGTTGAAATGTCCCTTCAATGGAACTAAGGGGTCTAGCCCGAACCATGAAAATCAGCCCCAGACCATTATTCCTCCTCCACCAAACTTTACAGTTGGCCCTATGCATTAGAGCAGGTAGTGTTCTGCTGGCATCCGCCAAACCCAGATTCATCCATCGGACTGCCAGATAGTGAAGCGTGATTCATCACTACAGAGAACGCGTTTCCCCTGCCCCAGAGTCCAATGGCGGCGAGCGGCGAGCTTTACACCACTCCAGCCGATGCTTGGCATTGCGCATGGTGATCTTAGACTTGTGTGCAGCTGCTCTGCCTTGGAAACCCATTTAATGACGCTCCCGACAAACAGTTTTTGTGCTGACGTTGCTTCCAGAAGCAGTTTGGAACTCGATAGTGAATGATGCAAACGAGGACAGTCGATTTTTACGCGCTTCAGCACTAGGCGGTCCCGTTCTACGAGCTTGTGTGGCCTACCACTTCACGGCTGAGCCGTTGTTGCTCTTAGACGTTTCCACTTCATAATAACAGCACTTACAGTTGAACGGGGGGGGCAGCTCTAGCAGGGCAGAAATTTGACAAAATGACTTGTTGGAAAGGTGCCATCCTATGACGTTGCTACGTTGAAAGTCACTGAGCTCTTCAGTAAGGACATTCTACTGCCAACGTTTGTCTATGGAGATTGCATGGCTGTGTGCTTGATTGTATACACCTGTCAGCAACAGGTGTGGATGAAATAGGCGAATCCACTAATTTGAAGGGGTGTCCACATAATTTGTATATATAGTGTATCTGTGACCAACGGATGCATATCTGTATTCCCAGTCGTGCAATCCATAGATTAGGGCCTAATGAATTAATTTAAATTGGCTGATTTCCGCCTGGTCAAAAGTAGTGCACTATATAGGGAATAGGGTGCAATTTGGAACACACTCAGTCAGCCAGCCAGCCAGCCAGTGGGGAGCAGCAGGCCCTGTAGCAGGGTAACATGCCTGAGGATATGAGATGTGCAGGAGGAGGGGTCCGGCTCCAGGGAGGGGGTAGAGGAGGGAGAGTGAAGTACAGAGTTACTGTACCTGGCTGTTTAATACAGAGTTACTGTACCTGGCTGTTGATACAGAGTTACTGTACCTGGCTGTTGATACAGAGTTACTGTACCTGGCTGTTTAATACAGAGTTACCGTACCTGGCTGTTAAATACAGAGTTACTGTACCTGGCTGTTTAATACAGAGTTACTGTACCTGGCTGTTTAATACAGACTTACTGTACCTGGCTGGTGATACAGAGTTACTGTACCTGGCTGTTGATACAGAGTTACTGTACCTGGCTGTTTAATACAGAGTTACTGTGCCTGGCTGTTTAATACAGACTTACTGTACCTGGCTGTTGATACAGAGTTACTGTACCTGGCTGTTGATACAGAGTTACTGTACCTGGCTGTTTAATACAGAGTTACTGTACCTGGCTGTTGATACAGAGTTACTGTACCTGGCTGTTGATACAGAGTTACTGTACCTGGCTGTTTAATACAGAGTTACCGTACCTGGCTGTTAAATACAGAGTTACTGTACCTGGCTGTTTAATACAGAGTTACTGTACCTGGCTGTTTAATACAGACTTACTGTACCTGGCTGTTGATACAGAGTTACTGTACCTGGCTGTTGATACAGAGGTACCGTACCTGGCTGTTTAATACAGAGTTACCGTACCTGGCTGTTTAATACAGAGTTACTGTACCTGGCTGTTTAATACAGAGTTACCGTACCTGGCTGTTAAATACAGAGTTACTGTACCTGGCTGTTTAATACAGAGTTACTGTACCTGGCTGTTTAATACAGAGTTACCGTACCTGGCTGTTAAATACAGAGTTACTGTACCTGGCTGTTTAATACAGAGTTACCGTACCTGGCTGTTAAACACAGAGTTACTGTACCTGGCTGTTTAATACAGAGTTACTGTACCTGGCTGTTTCAGGTTAATAGACTTACCTGTATAAATATATTTCATAAAAATGATCATACCTGATATTGTCTGTCCATGGGTGGAGGTGGTGGGAAAGAGATGGGGTCTGAGAGGCCACCGTCATTAGCAGGAGGAGGTGAGTGGTGGTCCCCTAAAGCACACAGATACCAACACAGTCACATATACCTCTGGGAAGGTCACTCAGACCACACACACAGTGGGTATCAGAAGTATTTACCACCTGGGATGGTTTAACATTTTGTTGTGCTCCAAAAAAAGTGGGATTGAAATAGATTGAATAGTATTATTTATTTTTTTGTCATTGAGCTCCACAAAAATAATCCATAGCGTCAAAAAAAAGGGGAAAGAAGATTCTACAAATGTTTACAAATTAATAGACATTTTATAACTAAAATATAGTGGTTGTATAGGTACTGTATTCACCCCTTTTGTTAAAGGCCTAAATTAGTTCAGGAGTGAAATGTGGCTTAACAAATCCCATAATAAATGACATGGACTAATAGTAGGGATTGACATTATGTTTTTATGACTACCCCTTCCTCTGTCCCCCCCAATACGTACAACATCTGTCAGGTCCCTCAGTCAAGTATTGAATTTCAAGCACAGATTCAACTACAAAGACCATGGAGCATTTCTCGACAGCCTCATAAAGAAGGGCATCGATTGGTAGATGGGTTTTGATAACAAATTAGACATTGAATATCTCTTTTAGCGCGGCCAAGTTAATAATTATGTTGTGGACGACGTATTAAACCGCCCAAGACACGACAAAGATTTACAGTCAACCTTCTGAACGGGGAAAAAAAACGCTTCAGGGATTTCACCATGAGGCCATTGGTGATTTTAAAAACAGTTACAGAATTCAACGGCTGTGATAGGAGAAAACTGAGGATGGATCAACAGCATTGTAGTTTACTCCACAAAACTGACCTAAATGACAAGAGTGAAAAGAAGAATACAAATAAACAGAATAAAACTATTCAAAAAAAAATGCATCCTATATGCAAATAAGACACTAAAGTAATACTGCAGGAAAAACAAAACACGGCAAAGGAATCCACGTTGCCCTAAATTCAAAGCCTTATGTTTGTGGCAAATCCAACACATCACTGGGTAAAGCCTGTCTTCGCAGTACCAGGTCAGGCCCGTTTAGACTCACAAACGTTCTTCCTGGCTCCGACATGCTCAATCGTTTTTGTGTTCGTCTGTCTTGACGACATCCTGGTGGTTTTTTTTCTTCCCCCCGGTCCTGCCCAAGGACACGGTCTCCATGTCAGACAAGTCCTTCAGCGCCTCCTGGAGAACCAGTTGTTTGTGAAAAGCCGAGAAGTGTGAGTTCCGCCGCTCTACAATCACCTTTCTGGGTAATGTCATCGCGGACGGAAATGTCCAAATGGATCCTGAAAAGATGAAAGCAGTGGTAGAGTGGCCTCAACCTACGTCCAGGGTGAAGTTACGGTTTCCTGGCGTTCGCTAACTTCTACCGCCGTTTCATGCGGGCTACAGCACCCTGGCGCCCCCCCTCCTCTCTGCACCACACCTCTCCCAAAGTACCAAAGTCACATGGTCTCCAGCTGTCAACAAAGCCTTTGAGGACCTGAAGCATCGGGTTCACAACAGCACCCATCCTCATCCATCCGGATCCGTCCCGTCAATGTGTGGTGAAAGTGGATGTTTCGGGGTGTTCTGCCCAGGACCGGAAGCTTCATCCCTGTGCCTTCCTGTCCCATCGTCTCAATCCTGCTGAGAGGAACTTACGATGTTGGCAACCGAGAACTCCTGGCGGTGAAGATGGCGTTAGAGGAGTGGAGGCACTGGCTGGAAGGAGCAGAACAGCCATTTTTGGTTTGGACCGACCATAAAAATGGGGAATATCTGCGTACAGCCAAGCGCCTTAACTCCAGGCAGGCCCGGTGGGCTTTGTTATTGACAAGATTCAACTTCACCATTTCCTACCGCCCAGGGTCCAAGAATGTGAAGCCTGGCGCCCTCTCCCGCCTATACAGTTCCTCTGCCAAACCCTCGGTCTCAGAAACCATTCTCCCTACCTCCTGCCTTGCGGCATCAGTGGGTTGGGGTATTGAAACCTTGGTTCGCAAGGCGTTCCCAGCCTGAACCTGAAGGGGCCCGGCTAACCGGTTGTTTGTCCCTAACTCAGTCACGCCCTGATCTGTTTCACTTGTGCTTGTCTCCACCCCCTCCAGGTGTCGCTTATTATCCCCGGCGTATTTATCCCTGTGTGTTTCCTGTCTCTCTGTGACAGTTCGTCTTGTTTGTCAAGTCAACCAGCGTTTTTGTGTCTCAGCTTCTGCTTTTTCCCAGTCTCTCTCTTTTCTCGCCCTCCTGGTTTGGACCCTTGCCTGTCCTGACTCTGAGCCCGCCTGCCTGACCTCTCTGCCTGCCCCTGACCTCGAGCCTGCCCCTGACCTCGAGCCTGTTTGGACTCTGGCCTGGTTTATGAACTCTCGCCTGTAACCGTAACTGGCGGGTGAATACTGATCTAATCACAGTACATTAGTGTTGATTTTTTTCATTCATTTCAAAACATTATATAATTGTTCTTCCACTTTGACGTTATAGAGTATTTTGTATGGATCACTGACAAAACATGACAATGAAATCAATTTGAATCGAGCTATGTTACACAATAGAAATGTGAAGAAATCCAAGGAGGTTGAATACTTATGATACCCACTGTAGATGTGTTCCAAATGGCACCCTTTTTCCATTTATAGTGCACTACATTTGACCAGGGCCCATAGGACTCTGTTCAAAAGTAGTGCACTATGTAGGGAATAAAGTGCCATTTGGGACTCCCATGTGGAAAAATCCTACCAACAGTTAGAAAATGAACTATTACAGTTTTTCTCAATTGTTTACACACAAATACTGGTACTTGAGACACAATGACCACAACATGTAACTCATGCACAAACCCCCTGAACCAATTCTGCTAAACTACAAGCACAATTCCTGCTTTACACTCAAATTGCAGTTCTAAAACACACTTTTTTCAAAACACTACACACAATTCTTTGCATTTGGCACAATTTTCATGCAGAAAATCTCTTGTTTTCACAATGAACACACTGCCATTCAAATATGCACACTGACTCATCACATGGGCAAACACCCGTCACACAGTTTTACAATTAGCAATCAGAGCTTTAGCATAAAGGGCAACAGGTGAGCTCTTCTGTTTTGGAGCAATGGATGCCAACATTGGAAACAGAGGCAGAGCCAGAGGAGTGAGAGTAAGAGGAGTAGGACGGGGAGGACAAGGACGAGGACGAGGAAGGCCAAGGACCGTAATCTCTGATGAGAGCCGAGCCACTTTGGTTGATCATGTGGTCAACCATGGTCTAACAATGAGGAGGCTGGGCAAAGAGTACAGCCAAATTTGAGCAGGTACACTGTAGCATCCATCATCCGGACTTTCCGAAATGAGAATAGGTAAGAAATCTACTCTCACTAGAAAATTGCAGTACTGCATATCAATACAGTACTCAATGAGTACAGTAGTACAGTATTGCCTGTGGACTGTTCTGTAGGACTGTAAAAATAAAGTATGTTTCAAGTATTTGGGAAATGTATTCCTACTTTGTATTTACAGTATTTTACTATTTGTTTGGCAGAACTGAAAGATTACCAACACAAGGTGGTCGGGAACGTGTTCTGTCTCCTGAACAGGAAACTGAAATCATGAACATGGTCCTAGAAAATAACGCCATAACATTACGGCGAATACAAAGAAAAATAATAGAAAACAATGAGATATTTCAAAATATTGATAGGGTAAGCTTATCGACACTGGACCGTGTCTTGCGCAGAAATAATCTCAGGATGAAGCAGGTCTACAGGGTGCCATTTGAACGCAATTCAGAAAGAGTCAAAGAATTGCGATATAACTATGTGCAAGTGAGTCCTATACAAACCCACAATTGATGCATACTCTCAACACTGTATAAATTATACATATTTCAGTATTGTAATCATAATGATTGTGCTTCACAATAGTGACCACTCCATGTCTATTTCTGATATTGTCATGTGTGTTTCAGAGAGTCCTTGAGCTAGAGGTGGCTGCAGTGGAGCACCAGTTCATCTTCATTGATGAGGTTGGATTCAACCTCACAAAAGACGAAAGGGGAAGGAATATCATCGGCCAGCGTGCCATTGTTCAAGTCCCTGGCCAGCGCGGAGGGAACATCACAATGTGTGCAGCGATTACCCACCACGGCGTCATCCATCACCATGCTACCCTTGGCCCCTACAACACCGCCCATCTGATCACATTCCTGGACACCCTACACAACACACTCATTCCACCAGATCAGGTAGATGGCCCAGAGCAGCTCAGGTGCGTTGTCATTTGGGACAACGTAAGTTTCCACAGGGCTGCTCTGGTTCGTAACTGGTTCACTGCCCACCCACGCTTTTTAGTTGTTTATCTCCCTCCATATTCTCCATTCCTCAATCCTATTGAGGAATTTTTCTGCCTGGAGATGGAAAGTGTATGACCGAAATCCACAAACGCGTATACCTCTTCTCCAAGCTATGGAAGACGATGTGGAGATATAGCAGCTGATGCTTTTCATGGCTGGAATCGCCATGCTAGGCGATATTTCCCCGCTGCTTGTCCAGGAAAACATTGCTTGTGATGTGGATGAGGTGCTGTGGCCAGACCACAACAGAAGAGAGGATGCAGCATAGGTTTTTTTTTTTTTTTTACTGTAACTGTATACATTAAATTCTTCTGTTTTGTATGTAGAGCACTGTATGTGCATCTTTGTGTTGGTTGGGAATGGGATGTACACTGTGTACATTGTTTTTGTGGGAAAAATAAAATATATTTGTTACCGTGTATTTGTGTGTTCTGAGTATAAAAACAATATTCTCAAATATTTTACAACACACTTATGTATGTACTGTCTGTAGTAATGGCAACACTGAACCAAAAAAAGGCCTAAGTCATTATGATGAATGGAGAAGAAGTGTTTTCCATTCATCATAGTGTTTTACATTGAGCACATCAGTGTTCAACTGGTTCTTATAAATGTCTATTCATATGATGGTTTGTGTGTGTCATTTGAAAACAAAATACCATTTTGATAAGAAATAACATTGTTTTGAATGTAAAGTTTCATTTTGCTGGAGAAGTGAGGGGTTTTGCCCATTGTGTGTGCGTGTTTTTTGATTTGTATGTAGAGTTCTGAGAATATGAGGCATGCTTTCAGAAAATGTGTGTAAACAATCGAGAAAAACTGTAATACGTATATAATAGTGGTTGTACAATTAATCGTACAATTATACAAATAAATACAATTTCACTATAAAAATTGAAAAGAGTAAATAACCCAGACAAAATAAACCTCTCAGTTTATTAGGTATCTCAGTTTATTAGGTAGAGAACTGTGATTATAATCTACATACAGAATATATATATATAGAGAGAGAGAGAGAGAATGAGAGAGAGAAAGAAAGAAAGAAAGAGAGAGAGAGAGAGATGGAGAGAAAGAGGGAGAGAGAGAAAGAGAGAGAGAGAGAGAGAGAGAGAGAGATGGAGAGAGAGAGAACACATCCAATCAATCAGAATAAAACAAATTACATATTGGGAAACACAAGCACAAGCACACAGGAAAATGCAGTGCCATCTGGCCCTAAATCGACAGTACACCATGGCAAACTATTTGACCATGGTTACTGATCAAAACCTTAGAAAAACCTTGACAAAGTACAGGCTGAGTGAGCACAGCCTTGCCATTGAGAAGGGTCGACACAGGAAAACCTGGCTCCCTGTAGAGGAAAGGCTGTGCAACCACTGCACAACAGCAGAACCTGAGACAGAGCTGCGTTTCCTGACAACATGTCATAAATATAAAACAATTAGAGACTGTCATTTCCCCAAATTTCCCCAAACCCTTATTCAAGGTTTCAAAGACCTCCCTGATGAGAGTAGGCTACCCATCCTGTTGGGGGAGGACGCAGAGAGCTGTGGGTTGGCAGCGCACTACATTGCTGCCTGCCATAAGATGAGGGACAGTGTCTGACAGACCAATCAACCTGCACATGTCCTCTACTGTATGCTTAATGTTATTGTTTAATGTGTGGTTATTTTGACCCTTGGTTATTGTTGTTACTGTTGTCCCGTTGACCATTTTGATTCTTGTTATTTTTATATTGTAAATATCAAAAGAAAGCTTTGGCAATATGTACATTGTTACGTCATGCCAATAAAGAAAATTGAATTGAATTGAGAGAGAGAAAGAGAGAGAGAGAGAGAGAGAGCTTGATCACGAGAGACACTAAAATCACCAACACCGTCAGATTGACAGACATAATTGCAGCACTTCAGTCTAACTAAGGGTCTCTAATCTGGAGTTTGCTGTGATGTGTCGTCGTTGAGATTGAAGATGTAAACGCTGTGTTACAATGCCTTATCTCTGCCAGGAGAGGAGAATCAAGCCAAATTAAGACTACTTGTAAAAGTGTTCACTAATCCAAGGATTCATCCAACCACATGTTCCAGCCAGGATAAGAAGTAACACGCCAAATTAGATTTCTAGTTGTCTCCTCTTCTCCGTGAAGGACTTGGAGTGAATGCCAAATGGCATGCTATTTGGGGTGCCATTTGGGACGCAAGCCTAGGACTTGAGATTGAATTACTTGACTATGTACTTCTAAGTACCCAAACAGACATGAGATTTGCAAATTAAAAGCTTTGATGAGTCCTGTTCAGAAATTCAATTTGCTTCTTTTTTTCTTCTCTCCTGTTCCTGCTTTTATCTGTTTTCATTACAATCTAATTGATGTTATCAATGTAGCTTATACGGAGTCTGCTGACCAAATTAATTAAGCACGGTCGTGTTGTGTGTTGGGCTTAAATAAAACGCCATAAAAACGACCCCCACAGCGCAGAAGTGAAGCTCTAACAGCCACTGTTGCAATATTATAAAATGGGGCACATGTCTGTGTGCTGCGCAATCCAACGTTGTTTCACGAAATGTTAAGCATGACATTAAGAGTTCCCTGTGGGTGCGTGAAGAAGCGAGGGAGGGAGGGAGGGAGGAGCGAGGGAGGGAGGGAGCGAGCGAGCGAGAGAGGGAGCGAGGGAGGGAGGGAGGGAGCGAGGGAGGGAGGGCGGGAGGGATGGCGGGAGGGAGGGCGGGTTTCCATGTGAATTGTTTATGTAACGACCTTCTGACCTCCGCTGGCTAAAACTCCTCAGAGAGAAACAACGCAACATGAAAGAAAACAAAACACAAAAAATATCCCACTGCTCCTCTCCTCCAAGACACTACCCTCCAACCCCTCCTTCTCTGACAACACCCTCCCTCCTTTACCCAACTCTCCCTCCCCTCCGTCCATCTCGATGATCTTCTTGGCCTTCCTGTGACCACAGGTGTTGTAGATGTCCTGGATGGCAAGCAGTGTGCCCCCGGTGATGCGTTGGGCTGACCACACCAGCCTCTGGTGAACCCTGCGGTTGCGAGCTGTGAAATTGTCGTACCAGGCGGGTGATACAGCCTGACAGGATGCTCTCAATGGTGCATTCTGTAGAAGTTTGCGAGGGTTTTAGGGGACAAGACACATTGTTTTTCAGCCTCCTGAGGTTGAAGAGACACTGTTGTGCCTTCTTCACCACGCTGTCTGTGTGGGTAGATCATTTCAAGTTGTCAGTGATGTGCACGCCGAGGAACTTGAATATTTTCACCCTTTCGACTGTGGCCTAGTCGACGTGGAAGGGGGCGTGCTCCCTCTGATGTCTCCGGAAGTCCACGATCAGCCCCTTTTGTTTTGTTGACGTTATTTTCCTGGCACAACTCCGCCAGGGCCCTCACATCCTGTAGGCCGTCTCATCGTTGTTGGTAATCAGGCCTACTGCTGTTGTGTCGTCTGCGAACTTGATGACCCACGCAAACTTGATGACCCACTTGTTCACCCACGCAGTAATGGGTGAACAGGGAGTACAGGAGGGGGCTGAGAACACACCCTTGTGGGGCCCCAGTGTTGAGGATCAGCGAAGTGGAGGTGTTGTTTTCTTACCTTCACCACCTGGGGGCGGCCCGTCAGGAAGTCCAGGACCCAGTTGCACAGGGCGGGGTTCAGACCCAGGGCCTCCAGCTTGATGATGAGCTTGGAGGGTACTATGGTGTTAAATGCTGAGCTGTAATCGATGAACAGCATTCTTACATAGGTATTCCTCTTGTCCAGATGGGTTAGGGCAGTGTGATTGTGATTGTGATTGCGATTGCGTCATCTGTGGACCTGTTGGGGCGGTGTGCAAACTGTAGACGGTATAGGGTGGCCGGTAAGGTGGAGGTGATATGATCCTTGACTAGTCTCTCAAAGCACATCCTCAGAGATGGTTGTCGGAGACTATAGGATGGTAGGACACTAGAGGGTGGTATGAGACTAGAGGGTGGTAGGAGAGGTGGTGGTAGGAGACTAGGGGGTGGTAGGAGACTAGGGGGTGGAAGGAGACTAGAGGGTGGTAGGAGACTAGAGGGTGGTAGGAGAGGTGGTGGTAGGAGACTAGGGGGTGGTAGGAGACTAGGGGGTGGAAGGAGACTAGAGGGTGGTAGGAGACTAGAGGGTGGTAGGAGAGGTGGTGGTAGGAGACTAGAGGGTGGTAAGAGAGGTGGTGGTAGGAGACTAGAGGGTGGTAGGAGACTAGAGGGTGGTAGGAGACTAGAGGGTGGTAGGAGAGGTGGTGGTAGGAGACTAGAGGGTGGTAGGAGACTAGAGGGTGGTAGGAGAGGTGGTGGTAGGAGACTAGAGGGTGGTAGGAGACTAGAGGGTGGTACTTATTCTGTGCCGTGAATTAATCTGACTGTATTTGCAGTGTCGGGCAGCGACCTCACAGGGATCCAACAGAGCACTAACAACTCAAGCAGCAACACCACCTCCTTAATACAACTTCCCCCCTCTTTATTAAGGCATTACGCTTAAGTAGCTGCAGCCTGAACACACTGAATCCTAATCAGTAATTAGGCAGATTGGAGAGGCCAGCAGCCTCTGGCTGCTTCCCAGACGGTACCCTATTCCATATATAGTGCACTGCTTCAAAGGTAGAACACTACATAGGGAATATAGTGCCATTTGGAACAGAGGCTCTGAGGAGATGAGTCTTAGGTTATAAGAACATGAGAGCTGTGAAGGGGGTGATGAAGAGATGGAGAGATTAAGAGATGGAGGGATGGAGAGATGAAGAGATGGAGGGATGGAAAGATGAAGGGATGGAGAGATGGAGGGATGGAGAGATGGAGGGGTGGAGAGATGGAGGGATGGAGAGATGGAGGGATGAAGAGCTGGGGAGATGGAGGGATGGAGAGATGAAGGGATGGAGAGATGGAGGGATGGAGGGATGGAGAGATGAAGAGATGGAGAGATGAAGAGATGTAGGGATGGAGAGATGGAAAGATGGAGAGATGGAGGGATGGAGAGATGGATGGATGAGGAGATGGAGATATCAAGAGATGAAGGGATGAAGAGATGGAGAGATGGGGGGATGGAGAGATGAAGAGATGGAGAGATGAAGAGATGGAGAGATGGAGAGATGGAGGGATGGAGAGATGGGGGGATGGAGAGATGAAGAGATGGAGAGATGAAGAGATGGAGAGATGGAGAGATGGAAAGATGGAGGGATGGAGAGATGAAGAGATGGAGAGATGGAGGGATGGAGAGATGGAAAGATGGAGGGATGGAGAGATGAAGGAATGGAGGGATGGAGAGATGAAGGGATGGAGAGATTGAGGGGTGGAGAGATAGAAAGATAAAGGGATGGTTGGATGGAAAGATGAAGGGATGAGAGATGGAGAGATGGAGGGATGGAGAGATGGAAAGATGAAGGGATGGAGAGATGGAAAGATGGAAAGTTGAAGGGATGGAGAGATGGAGGGATGGAGAGATGGAGGGATGGAGAGATGGAGAGATGGAGAGATGGAAAGATGAATGAATGGAGAGATGGAGGGATGGAGAGATGGAGAGATGGAGAGATGGAGAGATGGAAAGATGAATGAATGGAGAGATGGAGGGATGGAGAGATGGAGGGACAGATCACACTGGGATGTTAAATAGAGATGAATAAACCTGTTTTATATAAAGAACTGGGACACAAGAGTAAGGCGCAAGAGCCATGTAGGGAATAGGGTCCCATTTGGGATGCAGTCTCAGAGCGCAGTAATCTGATCACGGATCTGAAGTTAGTTTGACTTTGTTTTGCAGCTTTTATTGTGAAAAACATAATCTCCACTCAACACTGACTACTACACAGTATCAGCTGGAGAAAACAAGCGTGCATCTGTATCCTGTTCTTATCAACAGTTGCTTCTTTTTTCCAAACTGGAGCTGACAGAGGCGTGGAATCTCAATGAAAAGTCAAGGTTGTAGATGGAGAGCTCAATAAATGACTCCTTGATGTCCCGAGTCCACCTGGCCGTGCTGCTTCTCCAGTTTCAACTGTTCTGCCTGTTTTATGAACATTTTAAAATCTTGTCCATGTTCTGTTAATCTGCACCCGGCACAGCCAGAAGAGGACTGGCCACCCCTCATAGCCTGGTTCCTCTCTAGGTTTCTTCCTAGGTTTTGGCCTTCTAGGGAGTTTTTCCTAGCCACCGTGCTTTTACACCTGCATTGCTTGCTGTTTGGGGTTTTAGGCTGGGTTTCTGTACAGCACTCTGTGACATCAGCTGATGTAAGGGGGGCTTTATAAATAAATTTGATTTGATTTGAATAAGTGTTATTCCGTGATATTGTCCCGTTGGTATAACGGGTCGGGAGACAGGCGCAGGAATGAGTAATATGGGTTTTTATTTATGCCCATATTACGGCGTGCCGTGTATAGGCACGGGGACGAAGACGAAACCAACACGTAGCCAAAAAACACGGGGTTGAAACCCAAAACAAAAGAGCGAGGAGTACCTGGAATAAATACAGACGCGCACAATGATCAATACACAGGACGAGTCCCGGAATCATCTGCCCAATCCACAATGGGACGAAAGCCCAAACACACAGCACAGGTGCTCACATGCACCAACGGACATAGAACAAAACAATTGACAGCCCAATGGCGAACCAAAGGGTACATATAAACAAACACAAATAATTGGTAATAATGACAGTTTCCCGGAGGGATCCGTGACAGATATAGTGATATTTCTATGGATTAGTGACTACTTGGCATTGGAGGTCGGAGCGGGTGGTTCGAGGGGTTTAGGGTGAGACAGTAAAGGATGAACATATTTTTCTTCAGATCCACATCTGGTCCAGAGTATATCACAGTATATATCTCCTCAGAGGCATCCTCCTCTCTGAATTTCATTTTTTTTTTTTTTGTAAAACATTTCAAAAGTTAACCTATTTAGATAAAACTAAACTAAATATATTCACGTCACCAAATAATTGATTAAAATACACTGTTTTGCAATGAAGGTCTAATGTAGCCTCAACAGCGCTTTGTTACGGTAGCACCATGGTGTAGCCGGAGGACAGCTGGCTTCCGTCCTCCTCTGGGTACATTGACTTCAATACAAAACCTAGGAGGCTTGTGGTTCTCACCCCCTTCCATAGACTTACACAGTAATTATGACAACTTCCAGAGGACATCCTCCAACCTATCAGAGCTCTATGACTATGGCTATGACTGTTGGCTATGACAATCCAACACAAAACTGGAAATCTTCTAAGTCAAGTAAGTAAGCTTTTGGTTTTACTAATGTATTGCCACCGGGGTCCGCCGGTGTAACTGCTAAAACTGCTTACTGACAGTACACTGTAACGTAACTGCATGATTGTAGCGGTTTCTACTGACACGTTAGTTCTATTAACTATGGTGTGATTATGACGCTACTTTACCTAATATGGTGACAACTATGGGCTGTGTGTAGCGGTTATGATATGGTTTGGCTTGGAAAGTTTTTTTTTCTTCAGCCTGGTCACATACAGCTGATGTGTTGTGCATTGAAGTCCACAAGCGAAAGGAAAAAGGTGAGAGGAGGAGAGCGCGTAGATGTGAGAAGGAATAAAAACGTGGCTGCTTTGAAAGTGAACTGTGTTTACGCGTGATCAGGGGATGTGTTCATTCTGCCGATTCTGTTGAAAACGGAAGCAAACGGAACGAAACCGGGGATAAACATACCTGAATTTGTCCAATAGAAACTCTCGTTTGTAACTGTTGGACTATGGATTACACCCCAGATAAGCTAGACGCAGGCAAGAGTGTGCAAGGCGGTATTGAATCTGTCTGTCTGTCCATGTGTCACCTCAAATCGTGTGTGTTTGGAGCTCGGTAGTGAGTGTTGCAACCGAGGAGAGACCATGTTCATGCGCAACTAGCTTCAGCACTCTGCGATCCCGTTCTGTGCAGCAGAGCCGTTGTTGCTCCTGGACGTTTCCACTTCACAATAACAGCACTTACAGTTGACCGGGGGGCAGCTCTAGCAGGGCAGAAATGTGATGAACTGACTTGTTGGAAAGGTGGCATCCTGAGCTCTTCAGTAAGGACATTCTACTGCCAACATTTGTCTATGGAGATTGCATGGCGGTGTGCTCAATTTTATTCACCTGTCAGCAACGGGTGTGGCTGTAATAGCCAAATCCTCTCATTTGAAGGGGTGTCCACATAATTTGTATATATAGTGTATCTGTGACCAACGGATGCATATCTGTATTCCCAGTCATGAAATCCATAGATTAGGACCTAATGAATTAATTTAAATTGGCTGATTTCCTTATATGAACTGTAACTCAGTAAAATCCCCTGGACAGGACACTAGTCTACACCCCCTGGACAGGACACTAGTCTACACCCCCTGGACAGGACACTAGTCTACACCCCCTGGACAGGACACTAGTCTACACCCCCTGGACAGGACACTAGTCTACACCCCCTGGACAGGACACTAGTCTACACCCCCTGGACAGGACACTAGTCTACACCCCTTGGAAAGGACACTAGTCAACACCCCCTGGACAGAACGCCAGTCTACACCCCCTGGACAGAACGCCAGTCTACACCCCCTGGAAAGGACACTAGTCAACACCCCCTGGACAGAACGCCAGTCTACGCTCCCTGGACAGGACACTAGTCTACACCCCCTGGACAGGACACTAGTCTACACCCCCTGGACAGGACACTAGCAGAACACCCCCTGGACAGGACACTAGTCTACACCCCCTGGACAGGACACTAGCAGAACACCCCCTGGACAGGACACTAGCAGAACACCCCCTGGACAGGACACTAGCAGAACACCCCCTGGACAGGACACTAGCAGAACACCCCCTGGACAGGACACTAGCAGAACACCCCCTGGACAGGACACTAGCAGAACACCCCCTGGACAGGACACTAGCAGAACACCCCCTGGACAGGACACTAGCAGAACACCCCCTGGACAGGACACTAGTAGAAAGTCAACAACAGAATATTCTAATGAACCTCAGTAATACAGTAGCTCATTAGATGGAACACACACAAAGCATCCTTCTATAGTAACTCTCTACCTGGTACACAGAGCACAGTAGATCCCTGGGACACAGCACAGCAGACATGACCTATATTACTTCTACTAAGTTGACTCAATGGAAAATAAGTCAATTTCTTGTCTCTCTCTCTCTGTCTTTATGAAAAATCTGTAATCTGAACTAGAAACATTTGCAGTCCCAACTAATCCATAGATTAAAACGGAAATCGTTGTATTTAGAAAGCAAAGAAATGTAATATAGCTTGGCCTAAAAATTTATTCAGAGAGTGGCAAAAAAAAATCCCACACCATAATCCTTTCCAGACAAAATGGATGAAGTGTCTTTTAAAAGTAGGGAGTCATTCTGTTTGTTATATCTCTTTCTGAGTCGCGTTCCAACGCTGTGGCAGAGAGGTTGAGAACACGTTGTTTAGATATAATTACAGAGGAACGGACAGAGGAGGGGGTAGAGAGATAGCAGCGGGGAGAGAGAGACAGAGAGAGGAGAGAGATTAGGAGAGAGATTGAGAGAGAGATATAGAGAGAGATGGAGCGAGAGATGGAGCGAGAGAGAGAGTGAGAAAGACGGAGAAGGAGAGAGAGAGATGGAGCGAGAGATGGAGCGAGAGATGGAACGAGAGAGAGAGAGTGAGAGAGACGGAGAAGGAGAGAGAGATGGAGTGAGAGATGGAGAGAGAGAGAGTGAGAAAGACGGAGAAGGAGAGAGAGAGATGGAGCGAGAGATGGAACGAGAGAGTGAGAGTGAGAGAGACGGAGAAGGAGAGAGAGATGGAGCGAGAGATGGAGAGAGAGAGAGAGAGAGAGAGAGAGAGAGAGAGAGAGAGAGAGAGAGAGAGAGAGAGAGAGAGAGTGAGAAAGACGGAGAAGGAGAGACAGAGATGGAGCGAGAGATGGAGCGAGAGATGGAACGAGAGAGAGAGAGAGAGTGAGAGAGACGGAGAAGGAGAGAGAGATGGAGCGAGAGAGAGAGAGAGAGAGAGTGAGAAAGACGGAGAAGGAGAGAGAGAGATGGAGCGAGAGATGGAACGAGAGAGTGAGAGAGACAGAGACGGAGAAAGAGGGAGCGAGACGCTGAGTCTGAGCCCTGGCTCTTAATTACCTGTGATATACAGAAGAGAAGAGAGAGTGATTTAGGAAGGAGCAGAGCCAGGGTTGGATTTGAGGTCTGGGGACAGATACACTACTGCTGTTAGTATAAAGGATCTCACCAAATTGGCTTCAGTGGGTTTAAGCAAGGATTCCTGCGGGACATGGAAATTGAGTTGAAGATTTAACGGCATAAAGGGAGGATTAAACTATTGTATAAAACCCCAAAGAAACACATACCGTGGAGGGGTGATGGCACCAAACACTATCCAATGGCATCCCAATTCCCTACGTAGTGCACTACTTTTGACAAGGGCCCAGGTCAACAGTAGTGCACTATATAGAAAAGTGGGTCCCATTTGGGACACAGCCCCTGTTTTAATATATATATATATGCATGGTTTCTGAAGCACTGGACTGCACTGTACACGTCTGAGCCATATGAAAAGCCTTAGTCAAGTACAGTTTCCTGCTGGAAAGGATGCTAGGTAAATTGGAGCCGGTATGGGGGGCTGGGACAATAAGAGGCTTGTAGAGGGGAACCGTTCCGGAATATCAACCATATCTTCCATACTGTAGGTTGAAGGAAGCGTTTGGCTCACTCTCATTTCACATTCACCATGGCACTGGTCCACAGGCTGAGAGAGACCTGTAAAGGCAGAGGCTGCAATCCTATAGGCACCCTGTTTCACCCTGTTCCACCCTGTTCCACCCTATTCCCTATGGGTGCCATATGGGATGTAACCACGGGGGACTAGAAGAATCACAGACAGGAAAAACAACTCCGTAACATAAAACCTACAAGACTGTCTGCGGTCAAACAGCACACTGGGTACTGGGCCTTTTAGATGGATAAGATCATTACTCTGATACATACAGACCCTGGAGACCAGAGGACTGTCACTAAACAGGTGAGGGTGACTGACCTCTGGGTTCATCTCAGGACACCATGATCCTCTGAAGCTCTGCTTTCCAACTGAGCCATTCTGGAACACTTTCCATTCCTAGTGATCTGGGTTGATAAACTGTATAGTACTAAATGTATTTACATTTTTTATCAAATAATATAAAATAAAGAAGAACTAAAAGTGTCAAGAACCTAAAATTGCACTGCAATCAGTCCCGTTTGTTGCTTCCTTCTTGGAGTGTATGCCTGTGGTTTCTCTGTGGACTAAAAGCCCTCATTGGAGGGTTTCCTGGCGTGTGTGTGTGTGTGTGTGTGTGTGTGTGTGTGTGTGTGTGTGTGTGTGTGTGGACTCTTGCCATATCAACCACTCAGCTAGCAACCACTTGGCCAACCACACATGAGGAATAAAAAAACATCTGCCTAGCCTCCGAGCAGCAACGACCGGTGAGGAAGACACGCTTTATGCAAAGTTTGGTCTTTAAAAAAACTCATGATACTTCTCCTTCAACAAAACTACTGGTGAGGAGAATACAACTTTTCAGAAGAAAAGTAAAGTTTTAAATGTGGGCCCGGGTCTAACAATGTCTCGCACCAGAACTATGATTATATATCTGTTAGACAACAAAAAAAACAACAACTGGTAGGTGTTTTAGGGAGAAGATACTTCATGCTAAGATCTGTTGTTAAGTGTTGTTCATCTAACTTATGATTATCTCCTGCTACACTAAACCAATCATACGCTAGGCTAGACACGGGAGGGGAAAACACTGTCATAATGTCACGCAATATTGCCGTTGTCAGATTACTATGTGCAGTCAACGTACGAGTAATTGTAACATAAATTGCACGGTTTAGGTTAGAGGTAAATGGGAGGCGAGTCTCGTTTTTTAAAGGGGGAATTTAAGGAGCATGTCATGAAACTTAAAATGACTTATTGCTGTAATCTCTTGAGATACAGGAGATGATTGTAGCCTAAACACAACGTTTAGAGAATCTTAGCCTGACCCTGTTTCACAGGTTTACGTTCAACTGGATGACACACATTACCAGTCCCTGTAATCACAGTGTGATATCCTAGCCTGTGTCCCAAATGGCACAAAACTCTGATCTGCTATATGCCATATGCCATGGATTTAGATCTTAGGGGAGGGCGGGGGAATTAGGAGAGGGCTGTTGTGTGTCGCTACTGATAATTAAAACAAAAATAAGATGGGAGAAAATGTGAAAAGTATGTCATGTTTTACTTTATTATGGACGCATTACTTCAGCAAAGAGCATTTCGCATGTAAGAGTTGACATATGTTAATTTAAAATAAATATATACCAAACGTCCATGATCACGTGCAACGGTGTGTAACATGGCTTTGGATAACCGGCGTCTGCTACTGGAAGTCCCTACTTCTCTCATTCCATGCATCTTTTGGGGTTAACACTTCCCTTCTACACTCACCAGGTTGTGTGCTCTGACGCGTTTCTCAACTCAAGCCCCCATTGACAGACTGTAGATACAGATACATTTAGGATTGTATATATATATATATATATTTATATTTATATCCATTTAGGATACAGGTCCTTCAGAAAGTATCCAGACCCCTGGACTTATTTCACATTTTGTTGCGTTACTGCATGAATTTAAAATGGATTGCATACGTCACCTATCTACACACAATACCCCAATATATATACATATATATATATATATTTTATTTAACCTTTATTTAACTGGGCAAGTCAGTTAAGAACAAATTCTTAACAAAGCGAAAAAATATGTTTTTAGACATTTAAAAAAATATATTGCAAATTAAATACAGAAATATCAAATTGACATAAGTATTCACACCCCTGAGTCAATACTTTGTAGAAGCACCTTAGGCAGCCATTACAGCTGTGAGACTTTCTGGGTAAGTCTCTATGAGCTTTCCACACCTGTATTGTGAAACATTTTCCCATTTTCTTTTCAAAATTCTCTAACTGGGACGCTTATAACAAATCCCTCTATGAACCATCAAACAGGCAAAGTGTCAATACAGGACGAAGATTGAATCATACTATACCTGCTCTGACGCTTGTCGGATGTGGCAGGGCTTGCAAACTATTGCGGACTACAAAGGGAAGCCCAGCCACGAGCTGCCCAGTGACACAAGCCTACCAGATGCGCTTCAAGGCAAGCAACACTGAAGCATGCATGAGAGCATCAGCTGTTCCGGACGACTGTGTCATCACAATCTCGATAGTCGATGTGAGCAAGACCTTTAAACAGGTCAACATTCACAAGGCCTCGGGGCCAGACGGATTACCAGGACGTGTACTCAGAGCATGCGCTGACCAACTGGCAAGTTGACTATCAATACGTAGCATTCACGTATGTAGACATTAAGTGCTTGGGAAAGGCTGGTCATGGCTCACATCAACACCATCATTGCGGAAACCCTAGACTCACTCCCATTCGCATACCGCCCCAACAGATCCACAGATCTCACTCCACAGTGCCCTTTACCACCTGGACAAAAGGAACACCTACGTTAGAATGCTGTTCATTGACTACAGCTCAGCGTTCAACACCATAGGGGTGGCAGGTAGCCTAGTGGTTAGAGCGTTGGACTAGTAACCGAAAGGTTGCAAGATCGAATCCTCCGAGCTGCCAAGGTAAAAATCTGTTGTTCTGCCCCTGAACAAGGCAGTTAACACACTGTTCCCCGGTAGGCTGTCATTGTAAATAAGAATTTGTTCTCAACTGACTTGCCTAGTTAAATGAAGGTAAAACTAACTAAAACAAATGTGTGCCCTCAAAGCTCATCACTAAGCTAAGGACCCTGGGACTAAACACCTCCCTCTGCAACTGGATCCTGGACTTCCTGACGGGTAGGCAACAACACATCTGCCACATTGATCCTCAACACGGGGGCCCCTCAGAGTTGTGTGTTTTGTCCTCTCCTGTACTCTCTGTTCACCCACGACTGCGTGGCCAAGCATGACTCCAACACCATCATTAAGTTTGCTGATGACACAATGGCGGTAGGCCTGATCTCAGACAACGATGATACAGCCTGTAGGGAGGAGGTCAGAGACCTGGCCGTGTGGTGCCAGGACAACAACCTCTCCCTCAACATGAGCAAGACAAAGCAGCTGATTGTGGACTACACGAAAAAGGATGGCTGAACACGCCCCATTAACATCAACGGGGCTGTAGTGGAGCTGGTCGAGAGTTTCAAGTTCCTTGGTGCCCACATTACCAACAAACTATCATGGTCCAAAAACACCAAGACAGTTGTGAAAAGGGCACGACAACATCAAGACTCTTGACTTTTCCCCCTCAGGAGACTGAAAAGATTTGGCATGGGACCTCAGATCCTCAAAAAGTTCTACAACTGCACCATCGAGAGCATCCAGACTGGTTGCATCGCCGCCTGGTATGGCAACTGCTCGGCATTCGACTCGTAGGTGCTACAAAGGGTAGTGTGTACGGCCCAGTACATCACTAGGGCTAAGCTGCCTGCCATCCAGGACGTCTACACCAGGCGGTGTCAGAGGAAGGCCCTAAAAATTGTCAAAGACTCTAGCCACTCTAGTCAGACTGTTCTCTCTGCTACCACACGGCAAGCGGTACCGGAGCGCCAAGTCTAGGTCCAAAAGAGTCCTAAACAGTTTCTACCCCCCCAAGCCATAAGACTGCTGAACAATTAATCAAATGGCCACCTGGTGCATGCATGTGACAAATACAATTTGATTTTATTTGATTTCACTCGACCAAAATGTTGGACACGTTCCCGAAATTAATCCAATCCAGAACCAATATGCATACATTCCTTAAAAAATATATATAGACACCCATTTCGAAACGGACCCAAGGAAAATTAGACCCGTTCCGTATAGACCTGGTCGGGTCCAGACCCGGTCTGATCCAAGTGAGGGAAGCAACAGAAAAGTCCACCTTAAACTACTTTATTAAACGGAGCTGATAAAGTGCAAGGGAGAGGTGGTAGAGAGAGGTGATGCTCTAGCAGGGGTTGTGCTGTGTGTGTAGGTTACTGTAAGTGTCACGACTTCAGCTGAAGTCGGCTCCCCTCCTTGTTCGGGCGCCGTTCGGTCTTCTAATCATCACCGATCTACTTTTCATTTTCCATTTGTCTTGTCTTGTTTTTCACACACCTGGTTTGCATTCCCCATCATTATCTGTTGTGTATTTAACACTCTGTTTTCCCCCCCATGTTCCCCATCATTATCTGTTGTGTATTTAACACTCTGTTTTCCCCCCCATGTTCCCCATCATTATCTGTTGTGTATTTAACACTCTGTTTTCCCCATGTTCCCCATCATTATCTGTTGTGTATTTAACACTCTGTTTTCCCCATGTTCCCCATCATTATCTGTTGTGTATTTAACACTCTGTTTTCCCCCCCATGTTCCCCATCATTATCTGTTGTGTATTTAACACTCTGTTTTCCCCCCCATGTTCCCCATCATTATCTGTTGTGTATTTAACACTCTGTTTTCCCCCCCATGTCCTTGTGTGTGTTTGTTTATTGTGAAGCCGTTTTTTCCGGCTGGTGCATTTATATTTTGCCTCGCATGTGTTATTTGTATTTTACGCGTTTAGCGTTTTTTGCATGTTTATTGTTTGAGTAAACGGTAGTGTTCTAGCGTAGCGGTTCTGATTCAGCTAGTTAAGGTCTTGTTGAGCAGCTAATTAGTAGAATCAGGTGTGTTAAATTAGGGTTGGACTGAAAACCCACAGGATAGTAGATCTCCAGGAAGAGGGTTGGACTGAAAACCCACAGGACGGTAGATCTCCAGGAAGAGGGTTGGACTGAAAACCCACAGGACGGTAGATCTCCAGGAAGAGGGTTGGACTGAAAACCCACAGGACGGTAGATCTCCAGGAAGAGGGTTGGACTGAAAACCCACAGGACGGTAGATCTCCAGGAAGAGGGTTGGACTGAAAACCCACAGGACGGTAGATCTCCAGGAAGAGGGTTGGGCTGAAAACCCACAGGACGGTAGATCTCCAGGAAGAGGGTTGGACTGAAAACCCACAGGACGATAGATCTCCAGGAAGAGGGTTGGACTGAAAACCCACAGGACGGTAGATCTCCAGGAAGAGGGTAGGACTGAAAACCCACAGGACGGTAGATCTCCAGGAAGAGGGTTGGACTGAAAACCCACAGGACGGTAGATCTCCAGGAAGAGGGTTGGACTGAAAACCCACAGGACGGTAGATCTCCAGGAAGAGGGTTGGACTGAAAACCCACAGGACGGTAGATCTCCAGGAAGAGGGTTGGACTGAAAACCCACAGGACGGTAGATCTCCAGGAAGAGGGTTGGACTGAAAACCCACAGGACGGTAGATCTCCAGGAAGAGGGTTGGACTGAAAACCCACAGGACGGTAGATCTCCAGGAAGAGGGTTGGACTGAAAACCCACAGGACGGTAGATCTCCAGGAAGAGGGTTGGACTGAAAACCCACAGGACGGTAGATCTCCAGGAAGAGGGTTGGACTGAAAACCCACAGGACGGTAGATCTCCAGGAAGAGGGTTGGACTGATAACCCACAGGACGGTAGATCTCCAGGAAGAGGGTTGGGCTGATAACCTACAGGACAGTAGATCTCCAGGAAGAGGGTTGGACTGAAAACCCACAGGACGGTAGATCTCCAGGAAGAGGGTTGGACTGATAACCCACAGGACGGTAGATCTCCAGGAAGAGGGTTGGGCTGATAACCTACAGGACAGTAGATCTCCAGGAAGAGGGTTGGACTGAAAACCCACAGGACGGTAGATCTCCAGGAAGAGGGTTGGACTGATAACCCACAGGACGGTAGATCTCCAGGAAGAGGGTTGGGCTGATAACCTACAGGACAGTAGATCTCCAGGAAGAGGGTTGGGCATCCCTGTGTTGCCTATCCTTCAACTTTTAATTCCATAATTTTAATTGGATCTTCAATTAATTAGATATCTCCTAACATTTGCCCTACACGGAGGCTCTATGACTGTAGCCTAGTGCCGCTTTGATGACTTATGATTGGCCAACAACATCTGGAAGCTACACGCACCACGCTCCACTCTCTTGAAAAGCAAAGAGCAGCAGCGTAAATTATAACATTCCTCTCTCGCTCTCCTGCAGCAGTCGCGTTCGGATCTCTACGGGCCCGTCCAGACAAGTCAGTTAAAATTACACATACCCGAGACCTGTGACAATCATACCCGAGACCCGTGACATTATTTAGAGTTCTGGATTCACACCAATTAAGGTTCCGGATCGGGTTTCGGGTACAAATGGATCTGTGAAGACTAGTACTCAGTAACGTGTTGTATTGGACACTTTGTATTCAAGACATTTCTTTGCCAAATGTTTTGCAGTTTTACTTCAGTGCCTTGTTGCAAACAGGATGCATGTTTTGGAATATTTGTTTATTCTGTACAGGCTTCCTTCTTTTCACTCTGTCATTTAGGTTAGTATTGTGGAGTAACTACAATGTTGTTGATCCATCCTCAGGTTTCTATCACAGCCATTCAACTCTGTAACTGTTTTAAAGTCACCATTGGCTTCATGGTGAAATCCCTGAGCGGTTTCCTTCCTCTCCGGCAACTGAGTTTGGAAGGACACCTGTATCTTTGTAGTGACTGGGTGTATTGATACACTGTCTAAAGTGTAATTAATAACTTCTCCATGCTCAAAGGCATATTCAATATCTGCTGCTATTTTTTACCCATCTAGTAATTGGTGTTGTCTATGTTTAAATTCACTGCTAAACTGAGGGACCTTACAGATAATTGTATGTGTGAGGTACAGAGATGAGGTAGACATTCAAAAATCATGTTAAACACTATTATTACACACAGAGTGAGTCCATGCAACTTTATTATGTGACTTGTTAAGCACATTTTTACTCCTGAACTTATTTAGGCTTGCCATAACAAATGGGGGTTGAATACTTATTGAATCAAAACATTTCCTGATTTTCATTTTTTATTAATTTGTAAACATCTTTAAACAAATTCCTCTTTGACATGATGGGGTACTTACTGTGTGTAGGACAGTTACACACAAAAAAAAAATCTAAATTTAATCAATATTAAATGCAGGCTTCAATTGCATTAAATTCAGGCAGTAACACAACAAATCATCATTGATATGATGAAAGAGCATAGCTTTCACCTGGATTCACCTGGTCAGTCTATGTCATGGAAAGAGCAGGTGTATATGTTAAAGTGGTTAAAAAAAATTAATAATAATTGAGTTAGTTGTGGCAGACATTTTATAGATCAGAAGATAAGTGTATCATTCCTCCAAGAAAACAACATCTGATTCAAAGCGGCAGATTTCAAAACACTTTTGACGATAGGGAGCCGGTAAGATGCACTCGAGGTTCAGAACATAGAAGAATCTAACATAGAAACTACAGCACTTCATCGCGTATTCCCTTATAGAACCAGAGCCGTGGGAAGGGTGCTGGAGGATAAATGTAAATACATTTGCCAAAGACACAGAATTACTGCTGTCTGTTCAAAAGGAAATGATGATTCAGAATAGCCTACTACACTACGAGCAGGCCTATAATTTATCCCAGGAGAATCAGGACATCCTCTTTTTAAACTGCCTAGCTGCGGACTGTGTGTATGACAAGCATTAGCTTACAGTCGAGAACGCGCTGCAAATAGGCTGTCAGTAAACAGCATGCAGACAAAACAGGTCTTTCGCCGTATTTTTTTAAAATACAATCGTGGGAAAAAACAGAAAGCAAATCGCTCCTGCTGAAAAGAGAGTCTAACCTCTCTGCTGTAGGTTACCAAAATATTTGATCAACTTCCAAATAGGCCTATTGAGCAAACATTGTTTTACAAAATAAAACGAGAGAGAGAGATAGGCTTTTTTGCCACGAGCGTATCTGCCATCACTGGCGACAGAGCTGCACAAGTCAGTGAAACTGGAAAGCTTTTCAGCTATTTCCTCTTTATACTGCACAGCGTGTCTCCAACACATTGACCTAGACTAGACTATTGATGGATTCAAGACCAAGATGTTTATATTGATCTCAGATTCTCCGTTTGATTGTGTCATAGTAGCCTGACATTTCCATCATTTGCGAGGAATTAAAAAAATATTCTACCAAAGTCTCGTTTTTCTTGGACCCCAGACTACTAAAAATGGCCCCCATGTGTACAACTTCTGTAAGTGCCTCTACTCTACTGCTCTGTGCCATCTCAAATGCAATGCTTTATTATAAATGTGGAAAAAACATCTCATGCGTTCCAGTACCTCAGAGCTTGCCTTTTTTCCTTTTGAGCACCTGACCCCTGAGTGTGGTCCTGCATATTTCTATCTGTGGCAATTAACCATTTGACCATCAACCATTGACTATTGACCATCAACCATTGACTATATGGCCATCAACCATTGACTATATGGCCATCAACCATTGACTATTGACTATATGGCCATCAACCACTGACTATTGACTATTTGACCATCAACTATTGACTATTGACTATTTGACCATCAACCATTGACTATGTGGCCATCGACCATTGACTATTGACTATTTGACCATCAACCACTGACTATTGACTATTTGACCATCAACTATTGACTATTGACTATTTGACCATCAACCATTGACTATATGGCCATCGACCATTGACTATTGACTATTTGACCATCAACCACTGACTATTGACTATTTGACAATCAACCATTGACTATTGACTATTGACCATCAACCATTGACTATTGACTATTGACCATCAACCTTTGACTATTGACCATCAACCTTTGACTATTGACTATTTGACCATCAACCATTGACTATTGACTATTGACCATCAACCTTTGACTATTGACTATTTGACCATCAACCATTGACTATTGGCTATTGGCCATCAACCATTGACTATTGACCATCAACCTATATTGCCATCAACCATTAACTATAGACTATTTGACCATCAACCATTGACTATTTGACCATCAACCATTGACTATTGACCATCAACCATTGACTATTGACTATTGACCATCAACCATTGACTATTGACTATTGACTATTGACCATCAACCTTTGACTATTGACCATCAACCATTGACTATTGACCATCAACCTATATTGCCATCAACCATTGACTATAGACTATTTGACCATCAACCATTGACTATTTGACCATCAACCATTGACTATTGACTATTGACCATCAACCATTGACTATTGACCATCAACCATTGACTATTGACTATTGACCATCAACCATTGACTATTGACCATCAACCTTTGACTATTGACTATTTGACCATCAACATCAACCATTGACTATTTGACCATCAACCATTGACTATTGACTATTGACCATCAACCATTGACTATTGACCATCAACCATTGACTATTGACTATTGACCATCAACCTTTGACTATTGACCATCAACCATTGACTATTGACCATCAACCTATATTGCCATCAACCATTGACTATTGACTATTTGACCATCAACCATTGACTATTTGACCATCAACCATTGACTATTGACTATTGACCATCAACCATTGACTATTGACCATCAACCATTGACTATTGACCATCAACCATTGACTATTGACCATCAACCTTTGACTATTGACTATTTGACCATCAACATCAACCATTGACTATTTGACCATCAACCATTGACTATTGACTATTGACCATCAACCATTGACTATTGACTATTGACCATCAACCTTTGACTATTGACCATCAACCATTGACTATTGACCATCAACCTATATTGCCATCAACCATTGACTATAGACTATTTGACCATCAACCATTGACTATTTGACCATCAACCATTGACTATTGACCATTGACCATCAACCATTGACTATTGACTATTGACCATCAACCTTTGACTATTGACCATCAACCATTGACTATTGACCATCAACCTATATTGCCATCAACCATTGACTATTGACTATTTGACCATCAACCATTGACTATTTGACCATCAACCATTGACTATTGACTATTGACCATCAACCATTGACTATTGACCATCAACCATTGACTATTGACCATCAACCATTGACTATTGACCATCAACCTTTGACTATTGACTATTTGACCATCAACATCAACCATTGACTATTTGACCATCAACCATTGACTATTGACTATTGACCATCAACTATTGACCATCAACCATTGACTATTGACTATTGACCATCAACCTTTGACTATTGACCATCAACCATTGACTATTGACCATCAACCTATATTGCCATCAACCATTGACTATAGACTATTTGACCATCAACCATTGACTATTTGACCATCAACCATTGACTATTGACCATCAACCATTGACTATTGACCATCAACCATTGACTATTGACTATCAACCTTTGACTATTTGACCATCAACCATTGACTATTGACTATTGGCCATCAACCATTGACTATTGACCATCAACCTATATTGCCATCAACCATTGACTATTGACTATTGACCATCAACCTTTGACTATTGACTATTTGACCATCAACCATTGACTATTGACCATCAACCTATATTGCCATCAACCATTGACTATTGACTATTGACCATCAACCTTTGACTATTGACTATTTGACCATCAACCATTGACTATTGACCATCAACCTATATTGCCATCAACCATTGACTATTGACTATTTGACCATCAACCATTGACTATTTCAACAATTAGAACATTTAAAATGACATTAAAATAAAATACTCCAATGATAATCAATAGCCTTAAGCCTAATAAAATCTAAATAATGAATAAAATACATTTAAAAAATGAAAATGCTGCCCTTTGCATTGTTTTTGCATCCTTCAGACAAGGTTAAATTCTCCAATGTATGAACTCATTGACTCAGGGGGTATGAAAATGAGATGGCTATCAAACACACGGACATCAGAGTATTCCATCTAGCCTGTGTCCCAAATGGCACCCTATTCCCTATATAGTGCACTACTTTTGACAAGGGCCTATTGCAGTAGTGGGGATAGGGTGCCATTTTGGACACCCCCCCCCCCTCCATGTCCTCACACCTGTACCGAATATCAGGGTACATCAGTCAGAGTTAGGGTTCAAACAGGAGACTATGTAAATTAGGTGCTTTCTCACTTTTCTTTGTTTGGGTTGTTTCCGTTAATATCAGCTGGATGATCCAAGTTCCTGTTTTTCACTGTTTCAACTGATTGTACTATATAACGCCTGGTTGGTCGTAAAACCAACCAATCGGCAGGTAAGGACGCCCTTAAGTGATGTGGAGATCGCTGCATCTGGATGTTAACATATGATGTTTGTGAAAGCTTATTCCCGAAGGATTCGTGTTCAACAGTCAAATACATTAAAGGCCTGCTTCTCTTTTCAGAGATGATCTAAGTTATAAACAAATACTTGTGTACATGTGTGGACCTGTATGTCACCAATATCAACATGTATTCGTGCACTACTGTAAGTGGCTTTGAATAAAAGTGTCTGTTAAATGGAATGTACACATGAACCAATGCATTACATGCAGACCAATGTATTACAAGGAGAGGACCATGCCATTAAAATGGCCACTTCAACAAGCTTTTACCAAAACCAAACAGCGACAGAATAATTAATATTTCCAACGTATAAACCAGCTGACTAAACTCGAGGGAAGGAAGTTTCTGATGAACTCCACCAACAGAGTTGAGCAGAGACCAGGCTTTGTGGAATTCAGCTCCGACTACATCGATTGGCCCAAGTCAACTTATGAACCGATTACCTTGTACCTACGTTTGTTCTCCGTAGTTGCATGAATTTATTCGTTTGCATTTCGTTGTGCGCGAAAGACGGGTTTGATTGCTATAGGAGTGTCCCGTGAGGCCATATATTAAGTTTCTGTTGTTAAATTTTACCTGCCGATTTGTATTTCTAAATTGCCTGGTTTAAACATACCTCACAGTTCAGAACCGTACATGAACACTGTGAATTATACAGAACCTCATTAGCCTTAATTTACACTGTTAAATATAGAGAACCTCATTCCCTGTACATTATCACTGTGAATTATACAGAACCTCATTACCCATACATTAACACAGTGAATTATACAGAACCTCATTACCCATACATTAACACTGTGAATTATACAGAACCACATTACCCTTACATTAACACAGTGAATTATACAGAACCTCATTACCCATACATTAACACAGTGAATTAAACAGAACCTCATTACCCTTACATTAACACAGTGAATTATACAGAACCTCATTACCCATACATTAACACAGTGAATTAAACAGAACCTCATTACCCTTACATTAACACTGAATTATACAGAACCTCATTACCCTTACATTATCACTGTGAATGTAGTGATTATGCCCTGTAGTGTAGTGAACCCTTATGCCCTGTAATGCAGGGGTTATGCCCTGTAATGTAGGGTTCTGCCCTGCAATGTAGTGATTACGCGCTGTAATGTAGTGATTATGCAATGTAGTGATTATGCGCTGTAATGTAGTGATTAAGTCCTGTAGTGTAGTGAAACCTTATGCTCTGTAATGTAGGCATAATGCCCTGTAACGTAGGGGATATGCCCTGTAATGTAGGGGTTATGCTCTGTAATGTAGGGGTTATGCTCTGTAATATAGGGGTTATGCCCTGTAAAGTAGGGTTATGCCCTGCAATGTAGGGTTACGCCCTGTAATGTAGGGGTTATGCCCTGTAATGCAGGGGTTATGCCCTGTAATGTAGGGGTTATGCCCTGTAATGTAGGGGTTACGCCCTGTAATGTAGGGGTTATGCTCTGTAATGTAGGTGTTACGCCCTGTAATGTAGGGGTTATGCCCTGTAATGTAGGGTTATGCCCTGTAATGTAGGGGTTACGCCCTGTAATGTAGGGGTTATGCTCTGTAATGTAGGGGTTATGCCCTGTAATGTAGGGGTCATGCTCTGTAATGTAGGGGTTACGCCCTGTAATGTAGGGGTTACGCCCTGTAATGCAGGGGTTATGCCCTGTAATGTAGGGTTATGCCCTGCAATGTAGGGGTTATGCTCTGTAATGTAGGGGTTATGCTCTGTAATGTAGGCGTTACGCCCTGTAATGTAGGGGTTATGCCCTGCATTGTAGGGGTTATGCTCTGTAATGTAGGGGTTATGCCCTGTAATGTAGGGTTATGCTCTGTAATGCAGGGGTTATGCTCTGTAATGTAGGGGTTATGCGCTGTAATGTAGGGGTTATGCCCTGTAATGCAGGAGTTATGCTCTGTAATGTAGGGGTTATGCTCTGTAATGTAGAGGTTATGCTCTGTAATGCAGGGGTTATGCTCTGTAATATAGGGGTTATGCTCTGTAATGTAGGGGTTATGCTCTGTAATGTAGGGGTTACGCCCTGTAATGTAGGGGTTATGCCCTGTAATGTAGGGGTTATGCTCTGTAATGTAGGGGTTATGCCCTGTAACGTAGGGGTTATGCCCTGTAATGTAGGGTTATGCCCTGCATTGTAGGGGTTATGCTCTGTAATGTAGGGTTATGCTCTGTAATGCAGGGGTTATGCTCTGTAATGTAGGGGTTATGCTCTGTAATGTAGGGGTTATGCCCTGTAATGTAGGGGTTATGCCCTGTAATGCAGGAGTTATGCTCTGTAATGTAGGGGTTATGCTCTGTAATGTAGAGGTTATGCTCTGTAATGCAGGGGTTATGCCCTGTAATGTAGGGGTTATGCTCTGTAATGTAGGGGTTATGCTCTGTAATGTAGGGGTTATGCCCTGTAATGTAGGGGTCATGCTCTGTAATGTAGGGGTTATGCTCTGTAATGTAGGGGGCATGCTCTGTAATGTAGGGTTTATGCCCTGTAATGTAGGGGTTATGCTCTGTAATGTAGGGGTTATGCCCTGTAATGTAGGGGTTATGCTCTGTAATGTAGGGGTTATGCCCTGTAATGTAGGGGTTATGCTCTGTAATGTAGGGGTTATGCTCTGTAATGTAGAGGTTATGCTCTGTAATGCAGGGGTTATGCCCTGTAATGTAGGGGTTATGCCCTGTAATGTAGGGGTTATGCTCTGTAATGTAGTGCTTGTGATATGTAATGTAGGGGTTATGCTCTGTAATGTAGGGGTTATGCTCTGTAATGTAGGGTTTATGCTCTGTAATGTAGGGGGCATGCTCTGTAATGTAGGGTTTATGCCCTGTAATGTAGGGGTTATGCTCTGTAATGTAGGGGTTATGCCCTGTAATGTAGGGGTTATGCTCTGTAATGTAGGGGTTACGCCCTCTATTGTACGGGTTATGCTCGGTAATGTAGGGGTTATGCCCTGTAATGTAGGGGTTATGCTCTGTAATGTAGGGGTTATGCCCTGTAATGTAGGGGTTATGCTCTGTAATGTAGGGGTTATGCTCTGTAATGTAGGGGTTATGCCCTGTAATGTAGGGGTTATGCTCTGTAATGTAGGGGTTATGCTCTGTAATGTAGGGGTTAGGCCCTGTAATGTAGGGGTTATGCTCTGTAACGTAGGGGTTATGCTCTGTAATGTAGGGGTTACGCCCTCTATTGTACGGGTTATGCTCTGTAATGTAGGGTTTATGCTCTGTAATGTAGGGGGCATGCTCTGTAATGTAGGGTTTATGCCCTGTAATGTAGGGGTTATGCCCTGTAATGTAGGGGTTATGCTCTGTAATGTAGGGGTTACGCCCTCTATTGTACGGGTTATGCTCGGTAATGTAGGGGTTATGCCCTGTAATGTAGGGGTTATGCTCTGTAATGTAGGGGTTAGGCCCTGTAATGTAGGGGTTATGCTCTGTAATGTAGGGGTTATGCTCTGTAATGTAGGGGTTAGGCCCTGTAATGTAAGGGTTATGCCCTGTAACGAGGGGTTATGCTCTGTAATGTAGGGGTTATGCCCCCATTGCAATGGGTTATGCTCTGTAATGTAGGGGTTATGCCCTGTAATGTAGGGGTTATGCTCTGTAATGTAGGGGTTATGCCCTGTAATGTAGGGGTTATGCTCTGTAAATGTAGGGGTTATGCTCTGTAATGTAGGGTTATGCTCTGTAATGTAGGGGTTATGCCCTGTAATGTAGGGGTTATGCTCTGTAATGTAGGGTTATGCTCTGTAATGTAGGGGTTAGGCCCTGTAATGTAGGGGTTATGCTCTGTAACGTAGGGGTTATGCTCTGTAATGTAGGGGTTACGCCCTCTATTGTACGGGTTATGCTCTGTAATGTAGGGGTTATGCCCTGTAATGTAGGGGTTATGCTCTGTAATGTAGGGGTTATGCCCTGTAATGTAGGGGTTATGCTCTGTAATGTAGGGGTTATGCTCTGTAATGTAGGGGTTATGCTCTGTAATGTAGGGGTTATGCCCTGTAATGTAGGGGTTATGCTCTGTAATGTAGGGGTTATGCTCTGTAATGTAGGGGTTATGCTCTGTAATGTAGGGGTTATGCTCTGTAATGTAGGGGTTATGCTCTGTAATGTAGGGGTTATGCTCTGTAATGTAGAGGCATAATGTTGTTTTAACTCGAGGGCAAGGCCTCTCCATTCTTCAGCTCAATGAACTGCTATGCCACTAAAGGAGAGAAGAAACCATAGACAGAATAACATTTGACTGCAAGAGAGAGAGAGAGAGATTCAGAAACGGAACGAAAGTTCAAACACGGTAGTGTTATCATGGTTTGGTGTGTGTGTGAGTGTCTGTACATGTGTGTGTGTGTGCTTATGCATGTGTGGGAATTCCTGTTATGAGATGTTACCGTGCGGTCTGAGTAAAAATGTAGATATTATGCAAGGCAGTCTGAGGCAGTCTGAGTTTAGTCAGTCTGAAAAGGAAAGGGGGGACTTCTGGTTGACCGTGTTTATCACCCAGTAGCATTACTGTTAGTAGAAAAATTTGCAGAAGTGTGAACCACAAAGCCCCAGGAGGCCTTAGCAGAAAGAGACAGAGACACAGCCAGGCTTCCTGATGGGCATCCCCCCTCCCCCTTGTTGTTAACGAAATCTGAAAATACTCAGGAAACATTTAGTAACACGATAAGGCTATTCCTGGAAAATAGGTGCAACATAAGACAGAAAGATTATAAGGGTTTGAGTGAGCAGACTAACTCTTGTCTCCAAGTGGCCACACACACCTCTCTAGACTGTGCACAGTTCCTAAGTAATTTCAACTATAAGGTGCTTTCTAGAGCTCTCCAAGCTGGGCCGTTGAGGAACTAGAGCTCTCCTAGCTGGGCCGTTGAGGAACTAGAGCTCTCCTAGCTGGGCCGTTGAGGAACCAGGAGCTCTCCTAGCTGGGCCAGTTGAGGGACTAGGAGCTCTCCTAGCTGGGCCGATGAGGAACTAGAGCTCTCCTAGCTGGGCCGTTGAGGAACCAGAGCTCTCCTAGCTGGGCCGTTGAGGAACCAGAGCTCTCCTAGCTGGGCCGTTGAGGAACCAGAGCCTCCTAGCTGGGCCGATGAGGAACTAGAGCTCTCCTAGCTGGGCCGTTGAGGAACTAGAGCTCTCCTAGCTGGGCCGTTGAGGAACTAGAGCTCTCCTAGCTGGGCCGTTGAGGAACTTGAGCTCTCCTAGCTGGGCCGTTGAGGAACTAGAGCTCTTCTAGCTGGGCCGTTGAGGAACTAGAGCAAGCACACTTGTAGTTGTTTTGGTTGGAACACAACCCAGCATTCTCACCATCACACAATTACTGTTGTTGTTTATGCCATACAGAAACTGACCATTTTAAATCACAATCTGGTCAGGTGGGTCTGAATAGGGTATTACTGTGTGGCTGGAGTTAACCCCTTATCAATAAGGTCTTCAGATACACACACTCACTGTGATCCCTGGTGTAGAGATGACCCTGGTCTCTAGTGATGCTGGTTGAGTGAATGCCAAGAGCGTGCAAAGCTGTCATCAAGGCAAAGGGTGGCTACTTTTAAGAATCGGGGACAACAGGGGGGACAACAGGGGTGGGACGGGGTGGGACAGGGGTGGGATGGGGTGAGACAGGGTTGGACGGGGGTGGGACGGGGTGGGACAGGGGTGGGATGGGGGTGGGACAGGGGTTGGACAGGAGGGGACAGGAGGGGACGGGGTGGACGGGTGGGACAGGGTGGGATGGTGTGAGACAGGGGTTGGACGGGGTGGGACAGGGAGGGGACAGCGAGGGGACGGGGTGGGACGGGGTGGGACAGGGGTGGGATGGGGTGAGACAGGGGTTGGACGGGGGTGGGACAGGAGGGGACAGGGAGGGACGGGGTGGGACGGGGTGGGACAGGGGTGGGATGGGGTGAGACAGGGGTTGGACGGGGTGGGACAGGGAGGGGACAGGGAGGGACGGGGTGGGACGGGGTGGGATGGTGTGAGACAGGGGTTGGACGGGGTGGGACAGGGAGGGACAGGGAGGGGACGGGGTGGGACGGGGTGGGACAGGGGTGGGACAGGGGTGGGATGGGGGTGAGACAGGGAGGGACGGGGAGAACAGGGGTGGAGCAGATTTGGACAGGGGTTGGATGGGGTGAGACAGGGAGGGGACGGGGAACAGGGGTGAGACGGGGGTGGGACTGGGGTAGGACAGGGAGGGGATGGGGGGAACAGGGAGATGACGGGGGGACGGGACGTTTTTTGCCTTCATTATTCATTTCAGTGTTACATACTTTTCTTAAAAAGTATTTTGGCTAACTTTCCAGTCCTTTTCTTTTGTCACAGGATTTAATTGGTGGTCTTATGCAGGGGTTTCCTGTCTATTCCAGCTGCTGTCCATCTCTGACCCACAAGGCCGTTTTGTCTGGGTATCTGGTTCTCTCTTTCACACCTCTGGTTTGCTACTAATAGTTTATGCTCCCAATTAGGATGATGTTGATGTTGTTAACAATCTAGTTTCTTTGCTGCCCTATCTCAACTCACACTATTTCATTTTTGGAGGCGGCTTGAATTGTGTGCTAGACCCAGCCTTGGATCATTATCAGAGCTAAATCTGCATTATGAGCCAGACAGGAGATGTAGCTCCATGGAGGTCCCTCTCGGTAACAAATCATTTTCTTTCTTTTCACATGTGCACCATTCCTATTCTAGAATAGACTACTTCTTCATAGATAAAAAAAACTAAAAACGTTCTTCCCATTGTCGTTAGTGATCATTCTCCTCTTCCACTCGACCTCTCATTCTCATTGAATCATACAGATCACCCTCCACGGAGACTTAAATCATCGCTACTTTGCAACAATTCATTCCGCAACGTTTTATCGAATTCAATTTACATCTTTATTGAGATAAATAAAACAGATTCGATCTCTACATCTACACTTTGGGAAACAATTATAATTGTTCTTAGAGGCTAAATAATTTCCTTAAATGTACACTTTCCTCAGATGTTTTAACAGTTAATCCCATTTAAATGAATAGTACTTTCAAAACATTTTACACATCAGAATCACCTGAAGACAATTCAATCATGAATAATGTTTTGGGGACAATTCACAAACTCCTACCATTAGTACAGAGGACAGAGGAAATTGATCAACCTTTGCAGTTATAGGAGATTTTCAATTCAATTACAGCAATGCAAAGTGAGAAATACCCTGGCCCAGATGACTACCAAATCAAATTCTTCAAGACGTTTTCAGCCAAACTGGCACCCCGTCTTTTTGAAATGTTCAAACACACCCTGGACCAGGGTGCTTTACCCCAAACCCTGGACCAGGGTGCTTTACCCCAAACCCTGGACCAGGGTGCTTTACCCCAAACCCTGGACCAGGGTGCTTTACCCCAAACCCTGACAGAGGTGTTGATCACACTTTTTTTAAACCCGGGGAGAAAGATGCATCTGAGTGTGACTCATACGGACCGATCTTGTTTTTAAATGCAGACATTAAAATATTACCGAACTTGCTGGCCTCTCGATTAGTCTACTATGACTGACATCATATCAACGGATAAGACTGGATTTATTAAGGGCCGTCACTCCTTCTCTAACATTCGGCATCTTCTCAACGTTACACACTCTCTTCCATCTTCGGACGTTACTAAAGTAATTATCTCTTTAGATGCAGAGAAGGCATTTCACAGTGTAGAATGGGACTATTTATTCTCTGTACTGGGAAAATGTGGCTTTGGTTCGAACTTCATTTTTAGAAACTGTGTTCACAGTATTTCCCATTATCAAGGGCCACACGCCAAGGATGTTCAATGTCCCCTCTGTTATTTGCCCTGGCGATAGAACCCCTTTTCTATTATGATACAGGCCACACCCTTTATACATGGTATTTACAGATGGGAACTGGAACAATGTTTACCTCTATGCAGATGACTTGCTTTCCTACATATCAGACCTTGAACCATGTGTCCCTGATATAGTGGGCCTAATGCGTAGCTTTGGTGTGTTTTCAGGTTATAAATTGCATCTCTCTAAAAGTGAATGTTTTCCTGTTAATGAACTAGCATTACAAATTCCTTCAGGATACCATTCCATTTCCTAGTGCACTATACAGGGAATAGGCGCTCTGACCTAAAGTAGTGCACTATATAGGGAATAGGGCTCTGGTCTAAAGTAGTGCACTATGTAGGGAATACGGGCTCTGGTCTAAAGTAGTGCACTATGTAGGGAATAGGGCTCTGGTCTAAAGTAGTGCACTATATAGGGAATAGGGCTCTGGTCTAAAGTAGTGCACTATATAGGGAATAGGGCTCTGGTCTAAAGTAGTGCACTATATAGGGAATAGGGGCTCTGGTCAAAAGTAGTGCACTAAATAGGGAATAGGGCTCTGGTCTAAAGTAGTGCACTATATAGGGAATACGGGCTCTGGTCTAAAGTAGTGCACTATATAGGGAATAGGGTGCCATTTGGGACAAACTTTCATTTAACAGGTCCACTCATGGATCTCAGATCAAAGCCACAGAACCCTGCTCTGAAGTGAGTCTTCATTGTTTGCTTAAAAGTCAAATCCTTTCCAAATTCTCTACACAAAGCTTGCAAAGCAACTTCCCGAACAAATACTGGTTTGCACTTTGGCCGTTGGTTAATTTCCTCTTCAGAAGTGCATTATTATTAGGTCATTTCTTTTTAAGTAATGAAGGTGTTCTTTCACTCTCTAATTGGCTGATAGCGGCTCTATTCTATAGTGGTTTCCATAGTAACAGCGAGGTTTCTTTTTGTGTCAGTCCTAAAAAAGCTTACTGATTAGGAATATGACTTAAACTTCTGTATCTTTGCATTAAAATGGTATTAATTAAGGCTAATCTATTTTTGGTATTTTTTTTTTTTTAATAATAATAATAATAATAATTCAAGGTCTGAGTGATTGTTGTTTATTTTACATCACCCTTGGATTTCTTTGATGCAGAGAGAGGAGTACAGCGCTGTGTCTTTGTTCACGATATAAATGAATATATAAAAGCAGGGGTTGATTTACCTAAAGTCTGCTTTAAAGAAAAGGGGTGCACTTGCTATTACAGTTCACAGAGCAGGCGAGATATTACCACACACAAAAAAAAACGGTTGAATTTGCTACATACTACAACCAAAAATATGCATTTGAGATCATGGGGCGGCAGGGTAGCCTAGTGGTTCGAGCGTTGGACTTGCAACCGGAAGGTCGAATCCCCAAGCTGACAAGGTAAAAAATCTGTCGTTCTGCCCCTGAACAAGGCAGTTAACCCTCCGTTCCCCCGGGGCGCCGAAGACGTGGATGCTGATTATGTCAACCCCCCCCCGGCACCTCTCTGATTCAGAGGGGTTGGGTTAAATGCGGAAGACAACATTTCAGTTGAAGGCATTCAGTTGGACAACTGACTAGGTACCCCCCATTTCCCTGACGATGTTTTAACCATTGATATAGAAAACACTGAGGCATTTGAATAGTTGGGCTCTGATTCAAACATTTAATTGTTTTTTAGTGTTACTAAAGACTGACGATGAAGAACTCAACCAGAACAAACACAAGACAAACTCTGATCAGGAACCAGATACTGAGCAACAACACAACGTGGCTTATCAGGCTATTGCCAACAAAGGTCTGTCTCAAATGGTAACCCATTCCCTATGTAGCGCAGACACATAGGACTCTGGCTCAAAAAAGTAGTACACTATGTAGGGAATAGGGTGCCATTTGAGACAGACAGCCCAGATAAGACATATTTACATGTTGTACAGAGAAACCACATGTTCTCACAGAGACCCACATACTACAGACACAAAGCAGCACACATACGCACTACCACACAAACACACACTACCACATAAAGCCCCCTGGATAGGAGTCAGTACTGGGGCTATATAGGAGGTCTCAGCCCCCTGGATAGGAGTCAGTACTGGGGCTACATAGGAGGTCTCAGCCCCCTGGATAGGAGGAGTCAGTACTGGGGCTACATAGGAGGTTAAATCCCCCTGGATAGGAGTCAGTACTGGGGCTACATAGGAGGTTAAATCCCCCTGGGGCTATATAGGAGGTCTCAGCCCCCTGGATAGGAGTCAGTACTGGGGCTACATAGGAGGTTAAATCCCCCTGGATAGGAGTCAGTACTGGGGCTACATAGGAGGTTAAATCCCCCTGGATAGGAGTCAGTACTGGGGCTACACAGGAGGTTAAAGCCCACTGGATAGGAGTCAGTACTGGGGCTACACAGGAGGTTAAAGCCCCCTGGATAGGAGTCAGTACTGGGGCTACATAGGAGGTTAAAGGCCCCTGGGGCCCCATGGCTCTCAGACTCTCGTCAGCTGCACGTGTCTGTACTGTTTTCATGATTCTAACGCAAGACTTTGTGAAGCCCGTACAATTGTGGCCAACAAGCACTTCAGTGTCTTCTGCAATACATACATACACCCTTCTTGCGTGGCGTGCTACAACAAGCACAATACCACCAGTTACCAGTGAGTCCTCACCCCCGTCCTCTCTTACCTCCAGCAGGGTCAGTGGGGTCCTTGTACGGGTTGAACTTAGGCTTGGGGGCAACCACAGGGGCAAACTTTTTAGGGGCCTGTTGCTGGGAAACAGAGATACTAGGGACGCCCATGGCAGGGGTGGTCTCCATGCGCCCTGTCACCTGAACCTCGCCTTCACTGGTCCACATGGTTCTGCAGAGGACGAGGAGGAGGAAGAGGAGGGAGAGGAGGAGGAACAAGGTTAGGGCATAGGCTTCAGCTTACGTAAACAAAGGGCATATTGGTTCTGCAGAGGAAGAGGAGGAAAGGGGAGGAAGAGTGACTAACCAGCCAGGTTAAGATAGGGTCAGACTCATAGTTTTTTTGCCCGGAGGAAGACGTGATTGGTTGAAACGTTGTCACCAATCAAACAAAAGCAGACATAGGTTTCAGAGTGCAAAGATGCTATTCACCATTTGTAGACCATACTCTCCCACAGCTTAGCTTACGCACTGCCTTCAAAATCGCGTTCACACCCCTTGACTTAATTCCACATGTTGTTGTTGTCACAGCCTGAATTTAACACAACACCGCATAATGTCAAAATTTAATTATTATTATTTTTTGTATTTTTTTTTTTAACATTTTGACAAATTAATAAAAAATGAAAAGCTGAAATGTCTTGATTCAATGAGTATTCAACCCCCATTTGTTATGACAAACCTAAATAAGTTCAGGAGTAAAAATGTGCTTAACAAGTCACATAATAAGTTGCATGGACTCACTCTGTGTGCAACAATAGTGTTTAACATGATTTTTGGAATTAATACCTCATCTCTGTACCCCTACACACATACAATTATCTGTAAAGGTCCCTCAGTCGAGCAGTGAACTTAAACAGATGGTAGATGGGTAAAACATTGAATATCCCTTTGAGCATTGGGGAAGTTATTAATTACACTTTAGACGGCGTATCAATACACCCAGTCACTACAAAGATACAAACATGATTAAGAGGAATACAATCCGACCAGCGTCACAGAGAAAATTGCCGTTGGTTTACGTCTAGTTAATAATCCAGAAATGTAGCTTCGACAGAACGAACGGTTAAGAAAGACTCATTCTTAGACCCAAACAGAGTACATGGAGACACCGTCGCTTGCGGTGTTCCTGGAGTCCAGAAATAGGAGGATGAAGCCAACCACTCGACAACATGACATGAAACCAACTCAAATTAAGGCTGTATGTATTATGTAGTGGGGGTGGGGAGTCCTATATTGATATACTTGGAGTCCTATATTGATATAGGACTCCAAGTATAGATTTTTAGTGCTAGTTGGCTGTACCTGCGTCTAAACTCTGGTATTTTCTCATCCTATAGCTTGTTCTTCTTTCTAAATAGCCCATCATCTCTCGTCTCTCTACAGCATCTAGACATCTAGATAAATAGACATCTAGATATATAGACATCTAGACATATAGACATCTAGACATATAGACATCTAGATATATAGATATATATATACATATAGACATATAGACATATAGACATCTAGACATCTAGATATATACACATCTAGACATATAGACATATAGACATCTAGACATCAAGATATATAGATATATAGACATATAGACATATAGATATATAGACATCTAGACATCTAGATATATAGACATCTAGATATATAGACATCTAGATATATAGACATCTAGATATATAGACATATAGATATCTAGACATATAGACATCTAGATATATAGACATCTAGATATATAGACATCTAGACATATAGATATATAGACATCTAGACATCTAGATATATAGACATATAGATATATAGACATCTAGACATCTAGATATATAGACATCTAGATATATAGACATCTAGATAAATAGACATCTAGATATATAGACATATAGACATCTAGACATATAGACATCTAGACAACTAGACATCTAGATATATAGATATATAGACATCTAGACATCTAGATATATAGATATATAGACATCTAGATATCTAGACATCTAGACATATAGATATATAGACATATAGATATATAGATATATAGACATATAGATATATAGACATCTAGACAACTAGACAACTAGACATCTAGATATATAGATATATAGACATATAGATATATAGACATATAGATATATAGACATCTAGACATCTAGATATATAGACATCTAGACATATAGACATCTAGATATATAGACATCTAGATATATAGACATCTAGACATATAGACATCTAGATATATAGACATCTAGATATATAGACATCTAGACATATAGACATCTAGATATATAGACATCTAGATATATAGACATATAGACATCTAGACATATAGACATCTAGATATATAGACATCTAGATAAATAGACATATAGATATATAGACATATAGACATCTAGACATATAGACATCTAGACAACTAGACATCTAGATATATAGATATATAGACATCTAGACATATAGACATCTAGACATATAGATATATAGACATATAGATATATAGATATATAGACATATAGATATTTAGACATCTAGACAACTAGACAACTAGACATCTAGATATATAGATATATAGACATATAGATATATAGACATATAGATATATAGACATCTAGATATATAGACATATAGACATCTAGACATCTAGATATATAGACATCTAGATATATAGACATATAGACATCTAGACATATAGACATCTAGATATATAGACATCTAGATATATAGACATATAGACATCTAGACATATAGACATCTAGATATATAGACATCTAGATAAATAGACATCTAGATATATAGACATATAGACATATAGACATCTAGACATATAGACATCTAGACAACTAGACATCTAGATATATAGATATATAGACATCTAGACATATAGACATATGGACATCTAGACATCTAGATATATAGACATCTAGATATATAGACATCTAGACATATAGATATATAGATATATAGACATATAGATATATAGATATATAGACATATAGATATATAGACATCTAGACATCTAGATATATAGACATATAGATATATTGACATCTAGACATCTAGATATATAGACATCTAGATATATAGACATCTAGATAAATAGACATCTAGATATATAGACATATAGACATCTAGACATATAGACATCTAGACAACTAGACATCTAGATATATAGACATATAGACATCTAGACATCTAGATATATAGACATCTAGATATATAGACATCTAGACATATAGATATATAGATATATAGACATATAGATATATAGATATATAGACATCTAGACAACTAGACAACTAGACATCTAGATATATAGATATATAGACATATAGATATATAGACATATAGACATATAGACATATAGACATCTAGATATATAGACATATAGACATCTAGACATCTAGATATATAGACATCTAGATATATAGACATATAGACATCTAGACATCTAGATATATAGACATCTAGATAAATAGACATCTAGATATATAGACATATAGACATCTAGACATATAGACATCTAGACAACTAGACATCTAGATATATAGATATATAGACATCTAGACATCTAGACATATAGACATCTAGACATCTAGATGTATAGACATCTAGATATATAGACATCTAGACATATAGACATATAGATATATAGACATATAGATATATAGATATATAGAAATATAGATATATAGACATCTAGACATATAGATATATAGACATCTAGACATATAGACATCTAGACATCTAGACATCTAGATATATAGACATCTAGATATATAGACATATAGATATATAGATATATAGACATATAGATATATAGATATATAGACATATAGACATATAGATATATAGACATCTAGATATATAGACATCTAGATATATAGACATATAGACATCTAGACATATAGACATCTAGATATATAGATATATAGACATATAGACATCTAGACATCTAGATATATAGACATATAGATATATAGACATATAGATATATAGATATATAGACATATAGATATATAGACATCTAGACAACTAGACAACTAGACATCTAGATATATAGATATATAGACATATAGATATATAGACATCTAGATATATAGACATATAGACATCTAGACATCTAGATATATAGACATCTAGATATATAGACATATAGACATATAGACATCTAGATAAATAGACATCTAGATATATAGACATATAGACATCTAGACATATAGACTTCTAGACAACTAGACATCTAGATATATAGATATATAGACATCTAGACATATAGACATATAGACATCTAGACATCTAGATATATAGACATCTAGATATATAGACATCTAGACATATAGATATATAGATATATAGACATATAGATATATAGATATATAGACATATAGATATATAGACATCTAGACAACTAGACAACTAGACATCTAGATATATAGATATATAGACATATAGATATATAACATATAGATATATAGACAAATAGACATCTAGACATATAGATATATAGACATCTAGACATATAGACATATAGACATCTAGACATCTAGATATATAGACATCTAGACATATAGACATCTAGACATATAGACATCTAGATATATAGACATATAGACATCTAGACATCTAGATATATAGACATCTAGATATATAGACATATAGATATATAGATATATAGACATATAGATATATAGACATCTAGACAACTAGACAACTAGACATCTAGATATATAGATATATAGACATATAGATATATAGACATCTAGATATATAGACATATAGACATCTAGACATCTAGATATATAGACATCTAGATATATAGACATATAGACATATAGACATATAGACATCTAGATAAATAGACATCTAGATATATAGACATATAGACATCTAGACATATAGACTTCTAGACAACTAGACATCTAGATATATAGATATATAGACATCTAGACATATAGACATATAGACATCTAGACATCTAGATATATAGACATCTAGATATATAGACATCTAGACATATAGATATATAGATATATAGACATATAGATATATAGATATATAGACATATAGATATATAGACATCTAGACAACTAGACAACTAGACATCTAGATATATAGATATATAGACATATAGATATATAACATATAGATATATAGACATATAGACATCTAGACATCTAGACATATAGATATATAGACATCTAGACATATAGACATCTAGACATCTAGATATATAGACATCTAGACATATAGACATCTAGACATATAGACATCTAGATATATAGACATATAGACATCTAGACATCTAGATATATAGACATCTAGATATATAGACATATAGACATATAGACATATAGACATCTAGATATATAGACATCTAGATAAATAGACATCTAGATATATAGACATATAGACATCTAGACATATAGACATCTAGACAACTAGACATCTAGATATATAGATATATAGACATCTAGACATATAGACATATAGACATCTAGACATCTAGATATATAGACATCTAGATATATAGATATATAGACATATAGACATCTAGACATAAAGACTTCTAGACAACTAGACATCTAGATATATAGATATATAGACATCTAGACATATAGACATATAGACATCTAGACATCTAGATATATAGACATCTAGATATATAGACATCTAGACATATAGATATATAGATATATAGACATATAGATATATAGATATATAGACATATAGATATATAGACATCTAGACAACTAGACAACTAGACATCTAGATATATAGATATATAGACATATAGATATATAACATATAGATATATAGACATCTAGATATATAGACATATAGACATCTAGACATATAGATATATAGACATATAGACATATAGACATATAGACATCTAGATATATAGACATCTAGACATATAGACATCTAGACATATAGACATCTAGATATATAGACATATAGACATCTAGACATCTAGATATATAGACATCTAGATATATAGACATATAGACATATAGACATATAGACATCTAGATATATAGACATCTAGATAAATAGACATCTAGATATATAGACATATAGACATCTAGACATATAGACATCTAGACAACTAGACATCTAGATATATAGATATATAGACATCTAGACATATAGACATATAGACATCTAGACATCTAGATATATAGACATCTAGATATATAGACATCTAGACATATAGACATATAGATATATAGATATATAGACATATAGATATATAGATATATAGACATCTAGATATATAGACATCTAGACATATAGATATATAGACATCTAGACATATAGATATATAGACATATAGATATATAGACATATAGATATATAGACATCTAGATATATAGACATATAGACATCTAGATATATAGACATCTAGACATCTAGACATATAGACATCTAGACATCTAGATTTATAGACATATAGACATCTAGACATCTAGATATATAGACATCTAGACATATAGATATCTAGATATATAGACATCTAGACATCTAGACATATAGATATATAGACATCTAGACATCTAGATATATAGACATCTAGATATATAGACATATAGACATCTAGACATATAGACATCTAGACATCTAGACATCTAGACATATAGACATCTAGATATATAGACATCTAGACATCTAGATATAGACATATAGACATATAGATATATAGACATCTAGACATCTAGATATATAGACATCTAGACATATAGATATCTAGATATATAGACATCTAGACATATAGATATCTAGATATATAGACATCTAGACATCTAGACATATAGATATATAGACATCTAGACATCTAGATATATAGACATCTAGATATATAGATATATATATACATATAGACATATAGACATATAGACATCTAGACATCTAGATATATACACATCTAGACATATAGACATATAGACATCTAGACATCAAGATATATAGATATATAGACATATAGACATATAGATATATAGACATCTAGACATCTAGATATATAGACATATAGATATATAGATATATAGACATATAGATATATAGATATATAGACATATAGACATATAGATATATAGACATCTAGATATATAGACATCTAGATATATAGACATATAGACATCTAGACATATAGACATCTAGATATATAGATATATAGACATATAGACATCTAGACATCTAGATATATAGACATATAGATATATAGACATATAGATATATAGATATATAGACATATAGATATATAGACATCTAGACAACTAGACAACTAGACATCTAGATATATAGATATATAGACATATAGATATATAGACATCTAGATATATAGACATATAGACATCTAGACATCTAGATATATAGACATCTAGATATATAGACATATAGACATATAGACATCTAGATAAATAGACATCTAGATATATAGACATATAGACATCTAGACATATAGACTTCTAGACAACTAGACATCTAGATATATAGATATATAGACATCTAGACATATAGACATATAGACATCTAGACATCTAGATATATAGACATCTAGATATATAGACATCTAGACATATAGATATATAGATATATAGACATATAGATATATAGATATATAGACATATAGATATATAGACATCTAGACAACTAGACAACTAGACATCTAGATATATAGATATATAGACATATAGATATATAACATATAGATATATAGACAAATAGACATCTAGACATATAGATATATAGACATCTAGACATATAGACATCTAGACATCTAGATATATAGACATCTAGACATATAGACATCTAGACATATAGACATCTAGATATATAGACATATAGACATCTAGACATCTAGATATATAGACATCTAGATATATAGACATATAGATATATAGATATATAGACATATAGATATATAGACATCTAGACAACTAGACAACTAGACATCTAGATATATAGATATATAGACATATAGATATATAGACATCTAGATATATAGACATATAGACATCTAGACATCTAGATATATAGACATCTAGATATATAGACATATAGACATATAGACATATAGACATCTAGATAAATAGACATCTAGATATATAGACATATAGACATCTAGACATATAGACTTCTAGACAACTAGACATCTAGATATATAGATATATAGACATCTAGACATATAGACATATAGACATCTAGACATCTAGATATATAGACATCTAGATATATAGACATCTAGACATATAGATATATAGACATATAGATATATAGATATATAGACATATAGATATATAGACATCTAGACAACTAGACAACTAGACATCTAGATATATAGATATATAGACATATAGATATATAACATATAGATATATAGACATATAGACATCTAGACATCTAGACATATAGATATATAGACATCTAGACATATAGACATCTAGACATCTAGATATATAGACATCTAGACATATAGACATCTAGACATATAGACATCTAGATATATAGACATATAGACATCTAGACATCTAGATATATAGACATCTAGATATATAGACATATAGACATATAGACATATAGACATCTAGATATATAGACATCTAGATAAATAGACATCTAGATATATAGACATATAGACATCTAGACATATAGACATCTAGACAACTAGACATCTAGATATATAGATATATAGACATCTAGACATATAGACATATAGACATCTAGACATCTAGATATATAGACATCTAGATATATAGATATATAGACATATAGACATCTAGACATAAAGACTTCTAGACAACTAGACATCTAGATATATAGATATATAGACATCTAGACATATAGACATATAGACATCTAGACATCTAGATATATAGACATCTAGATATATAGACATCTAGACATATAGATATATAGATATATAGACATATAGATATATAGATATATAGACATATAGATATATAGACATCTAGACAACTAGACAACTAGACATCTAGATATATAGATATATAGACATATAGATATATAACATATAGATATATAGACATCTAGATATATAGACATATAGACATCTAGACATATAGATATATAGACATCTAGACATATAGACATATAGACATATAGACATCTAGATATATAGACATCTAGACATATAGACATCTAGACATATAGACATCTAGATATATAGACATATAGACATCTAGACATCTAGATATATAGACATCTAGATATATAGACATATAGACATATAGACATATAGACATCTAGATATATAGACATCTAGATAAATAGACATCTAGATATATAGACATATAGACATCTAGACATATAGACATCTAGACAACTAGACATCTAGATATATAGATATATAGACATCTAGACATATAGACATATAGACATCTAGACATCTAGATATATAGACATCTAGATATATAGACATCTAGACATATAGACATATAGATATATAGATATATAGACATATAGATATATAGATATATAGACATATAGATATATAGACATCTAGACAACTAGACAACTAGACATCTAGATATGTAGATATATAGACATATAGATATATAGACATATAGATATATAGACATCTAGATATATAGACATATAGACATCTAGATATATAGACATCTAGACATATAGACATATAGACATCTAGACATCTAGATATATAGACATCTAGACATCTAGACATCTAGATATATAGACATCTAGACATATAGACATATAGATATATAGACATCTAGATATATAGACATCTAGACAACTAGACAACTAGACATCTAGATATGTAGATATATAGACATATAGACATATAGACATATATAGACATCTAGATATATAGACATCTAGACATCTAGACATCTAGATATATAGACATCTAGACATATAGACATATAGACATATAGACATCTAGACATCTAGATATATAGACATCTAGACATATAGACATCTAGACATATAGATATCTAGATATATAGACATCTAGACATATAGACATATAGATATATAGACATCTAGATATATAGACATCTAGACATATAGATATATAGACATCTAGACATATAGATATATAGACATCTAGACATATAGACATATAGACATCGAGACATATAGACATATAGATATCTAGATATATAGACATCTAGACATCTAGACATATCGACATCTAGACATCTAGATTTATAGACATATAGATATCTAGATATATAGACATCTAGACATATAGATATCTAGATATATAGACATCTAGACATCTAGACATATAGATATATAGACATCTAGATATATAGACATCTAGATATATAGACATATAGACATCTAGACATATAGACATCTAGACATCTAGACATCTAGACATATAGACATCTAGATATATAGACATCTAGACATCTAGATATAGACATATAGACATATAGATATATAGACATCTAGACATCTAGATATATAGACATCTAGACATATAGATATCTAGATATATAGACATCTAGACATATAGATATCTAGATATATAGACATCTAGACATCTAGACATATAGATATATAGACATCTAGACATCTAGATATATAGACATCTAGATATATAGACATATAGACATCTAGACATCTAGACATCTAGACATCTAGACATATAGACATCTAGATATATAGACATCTAGACATCTAGATATATAGACATATAGACATATAGATATATAGACATCTAGACATCTAGATATATAGACATCTAGACATATAGATATCTAGATATATAGACATCTAGACATCTAGATATATAGACATATAGACATATAGACATATCTAGACATATAGACATCTAGATATATAGACATCTAGATATATAGACATCTAGACATCTAGATATATAGACATCTAGACATCTAGATATATAGATATATAGACATATAGATATATAGACATCTAGACATCTAGATATATAGACATCTAGATATATAGATATATAGACATATAGACATATAGACATCTAGATATATAGACATCTAGACATCTAGATATATAGACATCTAGATATAGACATCTAGACATATAGACATATAGACATCTAGACATATAGATATATAGACATCTAGACATATAGACATCTAGACATCTAGACATCTAGACATATAGACATCTAGACATCTAGACATATAGACATATAGACATCTAGATATATAGACATCTAGACATCTAGACATATAGACATATAGATATATAGACATCTAGACATATAGACATCTAGATATATAGACATCTAGACATATAGACATCTAGACATATAGACATCTAGACATCTAGACATATAGATATATAGACATCTAGACATCTAGATATATAGACATCTAGATATATAGACATATAGACATCTAGACATCTAGACATCTAGACATATAGATATATAGACATATAGACATCTAGATATATAGACATCTAGATATATAGACATATAGACATCTAGACATATAGACATCTAGACATATAGACATCTAGATATATAGACATCTAGACATATATAGACATATAGACATATAGACATCTAGACATATAGACATCTAGACATCTAGATATATAGACATCTAGACATATATAGACATCTAGACATATAGATATCTAGACATCTAGACATCTAGATATATAGATATATAGACATATAGATATATAGACATCTAGACATATAGACATCTAGACATATAGACATATATAGACATCTAGATATATAGACATCTAGACATATAGACATATAGACATATAGACATATAGATATATAGACATCTAGATATATAGACATATAGACATCTAGACATCTAGACATACTAGACAACTAGACATCTAGATATATAGACATATAGACATATAGACATCTAGATATATAGACATATAGATATATAGACATCTAGATATATAGACATCTAGATATATAGACATCTAGACATATAGATATATAGATATATAGACATATAGATATATAGACATCTAGACAACTAGACATACTAGATATATAGACATATAGATATATAGACATATAGATATATAGACATCTAGATATATAGACATATAGACATCTAGACATATAGATATATAGACATCTAGACATATAGACATCTAGACATATAGACATCTAGATAGACATATAGACATCTAGACATATAGATATATAGACATCTAGACATATAGACATATAGACATATAGACATCTAGATATATAGACATCTAGATATATAGACATCTAGACATATAGACATATAGACATCTAGATATATAGACATCTAGACATAGACATCTAGACATATAGATATATAGACATCTAGACATATAGACATATAGATATATAGACATCTAGATATATAGACATCTAGACATATAGACATATAGACATATAGATATATAGACATATATAGACATATAGACATATAGACATATAGATATATAGACATCTAGATATATAGACATATAGACATCTAGACATCTAGACATATATAGACATCTAGATATATAGACATATAGACATATAGACATATAGACATCTAGATAGATATATAGACATCTAGATATATAGACATCTAGACATATAGATATATAGATATATAGACATCTAGATATATAGATATATAGACATATAGATATATAGACATCTAGACATAGACTAGACATCTAGATATATAGATATATAGACATATAGATATATAGACATATAGATATATAGACATATAGACATCTAGACATCTAGACATATAGATATATAGACATCTAGATATATAGACATCTAGATATATAGACATATAGACATCTAGACATATAGACATCTAGACATATAGACATCTAGACATATAGACATCTAGATATATAGACATCTAGACATCTAGATATAGACATATAGACATATAGACATATAGACATCTAGACATCTAGATATATAGACATCTAGACATATAGACATCTAGACATATAGATATCTAGATATATAGACATCTAGACATATAGACATATAGATATATAGACATCTAGATATATAGACATCTAGACATATAGATATATAGACATCTAGACATATAGATATATAGACATCTAGACATATAGACATATAGACATCGAGACATATAGACATATAGATATCTAGATATATAGACATCTAGACATCTAGACATATCGACATCTAGACATCTAGATTTATAGACATATAGATATCTAGATATATAGACATCTAGACATATAGATATCTAGATATATAGACATCTAGACATCTAGACATATAGATATATAGACATCTAGACATCTAGATATATAGACATCTAGATATATAGACATATAGACATCTAGACATCTAGACATCTAGACATATAGACATCTAGACATCTAGACATCTAGATATATAGACATCTAGACATCTAGATATAGACATATAGACATATAGATATATAGACATCTAGACATCTAGATATATAGACATCTAGACATATAGATATCTAGATATATAGACATCTAGACATATAGATATCTAGATATATAGACATCTAGACATCTAGACATATAGATATATAGACATCTAGACATCTAGATATATAGACATCTAGATATATAGACATATAGACATCTAGACATCTAGACATCTAGACATATAGACATCTAGACATCTAGACATCTAGACATATAGACATCTAGATATATAGACATCTAGACATCTAGATATAGACATATAGACATATAGATATATAGACATCTAGACATCTAGATATATAGACATCTAGACATATAGATATCTAGATATATAGACATCTAGACATCTAGATATATAGACATATAGACATATAGATATCTAGATATATAGACATCTAGACATCTAGATATATAGACATCTAGACATCTAGATATATAGACATCTAGACATCTTGATATATAGACATCTAGACATCTAGACATATCGATATATAGATATATAGATATATAGACATATAGACATATAGATATATAGATATATAGACAACTAGACATCTAGACATATAGATATCTAGATATATAGACATCTAGACATATAGAAATCTAGATATATAGACATCTAGATAAATAGACATCTAGACATCTAGATATATAGACATCTAGACATCTAGATATATAGACATCTAGACATCTAGACATCTAGACATATAGACATCTAGATATATAGACATCTAGACATCTAGACATATAGACATCTAGACATCTAGATATATAGACATCTAGACATCTAGATATATAGACATCTAGATATATAGACATCTAGACATATAGACATATAGAATTATAGATATATAGATATATAGACATCTAGACATCTAGATATATAGATATATAGACATCTAGACATCGAGACATCTAGACATATAGATATATAGATATATAGACATCTAGACATCTAGACATATAGATATCTAGATATATTGACATCTAGACATCTAGATATATAGATATATAGATATATAGACATATAGACATCTAGATATATAGACATCTAGACATCTAGATATATAGACATCTAGAGATATAGACATCTAGACATATAGACATATAGACATCTAGACATATAGAAATATAGATATATAGACATCTAGACATATAGACATCTAGACATCTAGACATCTAGATATATAGACATCTAGACATATAGACATATAGACATATAGACATATAGACATCTAGACATCTAGATATAGACATATAGACATCTAGATATATAGACATCTAGACATCTAGATATATAGACATCTAGACATATAGACATCTAGATATATAGACATCTAGACATCTAGATATATAGACATCTAGACATCTAGACATCTAGACATATAGACATCTAGATATATAGACATCTAGACATCTAGATATATAGACATCTAGAAATCTAGATATATAGACATCTAGACATATAGACATATAGACATCTAGACATCTAGATATATAGATATATAGACATATAGACATATAGACATATAGATATATAGACATCTAGACATCTAGATATATAGACATCTAGATATATAGACATCTAGATATATAGACATCTAGACATATAGACATATAGACATCTAGATATAGATCTATATAGAAATATTTCCACATCACATTCTGAAACACTGAAATATTTCCCCATCACATTCTGAAACACTGAAATATTTCCCCATCACATTCTGAAACACTGAAATATTTCACCATCACATTCTGAAACACTGAAATATTTCCCCATCACATTCTGAAACACTGAAATATTTCCCCATCACATTCTGAAACACTGAAATATTTCCACATCACATTCTGAAACACTGAAATATTTCCCCATCACATTCTGAAACACTGAAATATTTCCCCATCACATTCTGAAACACTGAAATATTTCCACATCACATTCTGAAACACTGAAATATTTCCCCATCACATTCTGAAACACTGAAATATTTCCCCATCACATTCTGAAACACTGAAATATTTCACCATCACATTCTGAAACACTGAAATATTTCCACATCACATTCTGAAACACTGAAATATTTCCCCATCACATTCTGAAACACTGAAATATTTGAACTATTTTTATATGTCATGATTTTTTTCCCTTGTTCTTTTTTGTTGATGTTGTTGTTGTTCCTCTCGCTGTGTTGTGCTGTTTATTATCCCACATCTGTTACATTCTCCCTGCGGAGGCTGGGGGGGCAGAAAGAGAGAGAGAGAGAGAGAGAGAGAGAGAGAAAGAGCAGCAGCCGAGAAAGTCCCACGCACCTTTTCATCTTTTAATATCTGCTCAAATCCTCCTGCTCCTCCCGCCCGCCCGCCCGCCGCTGCGTTGATATTCCTCCATTCCTCTTTAACAGCGCTCTCTCGCTACGTTTGTTTCAACAACGTACCAGTTTCACACCCACCTGTCCTTCTATTGCAAAACGCTCTAATTCATCCCTGCTGCTCTCAACGCTTCAATATGAGACGTATTAAAATGAAGAGAACCGAGGCTCTCCTCAGTTGTGTGAACAAAAACACATCTTACTGAAGTGTCGAACAGAAAATGTACCAAGCAGCACCTGGTTATATAAAATTGCGGGTCTATAGTCTAACGTGACATTGTGGCACTTTACATGTATTTGGTTGTGAATAGGCCCAGGCCATACACTATGGTGACCCTTCTACGTCAACTTCAGCGAGCGGTAGGTAACCAAGATTGGGTGAGAAATCAAACTGTGTTTTTTTCCAGCTATATTCTGTTGACATGGTATGACATCTGAAATTAAAAGGTGTTTTTTTCCAGCTATATTCTGTTGACATGGTATGATATCTGAAATTAAAAGGTGTTTTTTTCCAGCTATATTCTGTTGACATGGTATGATATCTGAAATTAAAAGGTGTTTTTTCCAGCTATATTCTGTTGACATGGTATGACATTTGAAATTAAAAGGTGTTTTTTTCCAGCTATATTCTGTTGACATGGTATGATATCTGAAATTAAAAGGTGTTTTTTCCAGCTATATTCTGTTGACATGGTATGATATCTGAAATTAAAAGGCGGGTTTTCCAGCTATATTCTGTTGACATGGTATGATATCTAAAATCAAAAGCAGCCAGTCAGCTCAACACATAGAAACAGACATTGCCATAGTGTCTGTAGCATATTTTACTGAAGAAGGCCCCAGATCTCAGCCTTTTCAATATACCGTAGAGGCCCAAAGCCACTTCACAATCTGTGAAGTGTTTTGACTCTAAATAACTCCCCTTACACTTCCCAACATCAGTTATCAGCTTGTCAGTATAGGACCCCCCCTCCCCCAGTAGGGATTATTCAATTAAATGAAGTGTTTCTTGTCATTCAACGAGAGACGACTCGTTTTCATGTACATTTTTTCATTGAGAAATACTTAACCAAACATACCAGTTAGATGTAAAATTGTGCAACTAACGTAAAAGTTATCTTATGTTAATTCAGACTATATTGAGGAAGTGTGTACTGGCTACGGTGTCTCCAAATGGACAAAACAATATTATTGCCACTTTTTTCATGTTTTTCAAGCGAAGGTCTTTTAAGGGAGTATTCGAGCCCACTCGTTCGATTCGCCTAGTCGAGTTCTGCTAGCCGCCAGCCAAACTGAAGCATGCCGACACCATAATACAACATCGACCTTTGACTCTTATAGACGCCTGATGGTAAAGGCAGCATTAAAGAAGATCAAGAGGCTTCTCATGTCACAGAGACAAACACAATAATGTCAATGAGGACAGGGGCATGTAGAGAGTGTCTAACTAGCTGGACTACATCACTGACAGAATATTACATACTCATCACACACACACACACCGTGAGAAACATGCCTACAGTCCCTTAGATCTATGGTTGGGTAATATCCTATAATCTTTGTCCTATCATGATTAGCGTGTAAAACATTGTGATATGTTTTTTTTAACATTGTTTTATTTTACCTTCATTTAACTAGGCAAGACGGTTATGAACAAATTCTTATTTTCAATGACGGCTTAGGAACAGTGGGTTAACTGTCTTGTTCAGGGGGCAGAACGACAGATTTTTACCTCGTCAGCTCGGGGATCCGATCTTGCAACCTTTCTGGTTACTTGTCCAACGCTCTAACCACTAGGCTACCTGCCGCCCCATGATGGTATCACTCCTACAGGCCAAACAGCTCTCACACTAAAAGGGTATTATCACAATGTTCACAATTTCACAGTATTATTCCAACCTCATAGTGTAAATATATATACACTACCGTTCAAAATGTTGGGGTCACTTAGAAATGTCCATGTTTTTTAAAGAAAAGCATGTTTTGTCCATTAAAATAACATCAAATTGATCAGAAACACAGTGTAGACATTGTTAATGTTGGAAATGACTCTTGTAGCTGGAAACGGCAGATGTTTTATTCTTGTTCTGAGAAATATTCCATGCGAGAAATTGCCAAGAAACTGAAGATCTCATACAGCACTGTGTACTACTCCCTTCACAGAACAGCGCAAACTGGCTCTAACCAGAATAGAAAGAGGAGTGGGAGGCCCCCGGTGCACAACTGAGCAAGAGGACAAGTACATTAGAGTGTCTAGTATTGAGAAACAGAAGCCTCAAAAGTCCTCAACTGGCAGCTTCATTAAATAGTACCAGCAAAACACCAGTCTCAACGTCAACAGTGAAGAGGCGACTCTGGGTTGCTGGCCTCCTAGGCATAGAACTCTGTTAGATAAATTCATTGTTTGATCATGAAGTAACGAGACGGGACAAAACCAGAACGCCTAAAAACTCATTAATTTCAAACGGAGAGAAAATACAAGATTTTTTTAAATAATTAGACATTGGAGTGTCCGCCATAAAATAAAAAAATTGACTTTGGGCTATATGGCCCAGATCATCTGACATTATATGGCCCAGATCATCCGACATTATATGGCCCAGATCATCTGACACTATATGGCCCAGATCATCCGACATTATATGGCGCAGATCATCCGACATTATATGGCCCAGATCATCTGACATTATATGGCCCAGATCATCTGACATTATATGGCCCAGATCATCTGACACTATATGGCCCAGATCATCTGACATTATATGGCCCAGATCATCTGACATTATATGGCCCAGATCATCTGACATTATATGGCCCAGATCATCCGACATTATATGGCCCAGATCATCTGACACTATATGGCCCAGATCATCTGACATTATATGGCCCAGATCATCCGACATTATATGGCCCAGATCATCTGACATTATATGGCCCAGATCATCCGACATTATATGGCCCAGATCATCTGACATTATATGGCCCAGATCATCCGACATTATATGGCCCAGATCATCTGACATTATATGGCCCAGATCATCCGACATTATCTGGCCCAGATCATCCGACATTATATGGCCCAGATCATCTGACATTATATGGCCCAGATCATCCGACATTATATGGCCCAGATCATCTGACACTATATGGCCCAGATCATCTGACATTATATGGCCCAGATCATCCGACATTATATGGCCCAGATCATCCGACATTATATGGCCAGATCATCTGACATTATATGGCCCAGATCATCTGACATTATATGGCCCAGATCATCCGACATTATATGGCCCAGATCATCCGACATTATATGGCCCAGATCATCTGACATTATATGGCCCAGATCATCCGACATTATATGGCCAGATCATCTGACATTATATGGCCCAGATCATCCGACATTATATGGCCAGATCATCTGACATTATATGGCCCAGATCATCTGACATTATATGGCCCAGATCATCTGACATTATATGGCTCAGATAATCTGACATTATATGGCCCAGATCATCCGACATTATATGGCCCAGATCATCCGACATTATATGGCCCAGATCAATCCGACATTATATGGCTCAGATTATCCGACATTATATGGCCCAGATCATCTGACATTATATGGCCCAGATCATCCGACATTATATGGCCCAGATCATCTGACATTATATGGCCCAGATCATCTGACATTATATGGCCCAGATCATCCACCATTATATGGCTCAGATCATCTGACATTATATGGCCCAGATCATCCGACATTATATGGCCCAGATCATCTGACATTATATGGCCCAGATCATCCGACATTATATGGCCCAAATCATCCAACATTATATGGCCCAGATCATCTGACATTATATGGCCCAGATTATCCGACATCATAACAAATCAAATCAAACTTCATTTAAATAAATAAAACCAGTGAAATGCTTACTTACAAGCCGTTAACCAACAGTTGTTCAAGAAGAGTTAAGAAAATATTTACCAAATAAACTAAAGTAAAATAAGATAAAAAGTAACACGGCTATATACAGGGGGTACCGGTACCGAGTCAGTGTGAGGGGGTACAAATCAAATCAAAGGTCATTTGTACATGTAGGTAGGGGTGAAGTGACTATGTATAGATAATAAACAGACAGTAGCAGCAGTGTACATGTAGGTAGGGGTAAAGTGACTATGTATAGATAATAAACAGACAGTAGCAGCAGTGTACAAACAAAGGGAGGGGGGGGTCAATGTAAATAGTCCAGTGGCCATTTGATTAATTGTTCAGCAGTATTATAGCTTGGGGGTAGAAGCTGTTAAGGAGCCTTTTGGTCCTAGACTTGGCGCTCCGGTACCGCTTGCCGTGCGGTAGCAGAGAGAACAGTCTATGACTTGGGTGGGTGACTGGAGTCTGACAATTTTATGGGCTTTCCTCTGACACCGCCTATTATAGAGGTCCTGGATGGCAGGGAGCTCAGCCCCAGTGATGTACTGGGCCGTTCCCACTACCCTCTGTAGCACCTTACGGTCAGATGCCGAGCAGTTGCCATACCAGGCGGTGATGCAACTGGTCAGGATGCTCTTGATGGTGCAGCTGTAGAACATTTTGAGGATCTGGAGACCCATGCCAAATCTTTTCAGTCTCCTGAGGGTGAAAAGGTTTTGTCGTGCCCTCTTCACGACTGTCTAGGTATCTTTGGACCATGATAGAACGCTGGTGATGTGGACACGAAGGAACTTTAAACTCTCGACCCGCTCCACTACAGCCCCGTCGATGTTAATGGGGGCATGTTCGGCCCTCCTTTTCCTGTAGTCCACGATCAGCTCCTTTGTCTTGCTCACATAGAGGGAGAGGTTGTTGTCCTGGCACCACACTGCCAGGTCTCTGACCTCCTCCCTATAGGCTGTCTCATGTAGGCCTACCACTGTTGTGTTGTCAGCAAACTTAATGATGGTGTTGGAGTCGTGTTTGGCCACGCAGTCTTGGGTGAACGGGGAGTACAGGAGGGAACTAAGTACAGACCCCTGAGGAGCCCCAGTGTTGAGGATCAGCGTGGCAGACGTGTTGTTACCTACCCTTACCACCTGGGGGCAGCCCGTCAGGAAGTCCAGGAACCAGTTGCAGAGGGAGGTGTTTAGTCCCAGGGTCCTTAGCTTAGTGATGAGCTTTCTTGGGCACTATGTTGATGAACGCTGAGCTGTAGTCAATGAACAGCATTCTCACATAGCTGTTCCTTTTGTCCAGGTGGGAAAGGGTGGTGTGGAGTGCGATTGATATTGCATCATCTGTGGATCTGTTGGGGCGGTATGCGAGTTGGAGTGGGTCTAGGGTTTCCGGGAGGATGCTGGTGATGTGAGCCATGACCAGCCTTTCAAAGCACTTCATAGCTACCGACGTGAGTGCCACGGGGCGGTAGTCATTTAGGCAGGTTACCTTGGCTTCCTTGGGCACAGGGACTATGGTGGTCTGCTTGAAACATGGAGGTATTACAGACTCGGTCAGGGAGAGGTTGAAAATGTCAGTGAAGACACTTGCCAGTTGGTCAGCGCATGCTCTGAGTACACGTCCTGGTAATCTATCTGGCCCTGCGGCCTTGTGAATGTTGACCTGTTTAAAGGTCTTGCTCACGTCAGCTACAGAGAGCGTTATCACACAGTCATCCATAACAGCTGGTGCTCTCATGCATGCTTCAGTGTTGCTTGCCTCGAAGCAAGCATAAAAGGCATTTAGCTCGTCTGGTAGGCTCTCGTCACTGGGCAGCACACGGCTGGGTTTCCCTTTGTAGTCCGTAATAGTTTTCAAGCTCTGCCACATCCGATGAGCGTCAGAGCCTGTGTAGTAGGATTCAGTCACTTGTACTTCCTTGCTTTCGTTTTTGCTTGTAAGCAGGAATCAGGAGGATAAAATTATGGTCAGATTTTCCAAATGGAAGGCGAGGGAGAGCTTTGATCATCCAACTTCGAGAGAGAAAAAAAAAAAAGTACATATTTTCTGCTGCTTTGGTGAAAATCTTAGCTCTTTCTACATTGTTTCTCGTCTGTAAATTGTTTCTAACATATTTAATGAAATGGGTTATGCAGGAATAGGCCCTTGGCATGGACCTGCTGTGCGCTACCCAGTCAGCTCTCTACTGCTAGACAAGTTGCTATACTTTGTCTGTCACATCACCATGTCGTAACAATCGAAGATGGCTGTCATTCATCTTTGATATCCGATACTATCGTACTATTGCCCTACAATCTAGTCTTTGCGGTTTGCCTGGCTGCAAAACATTAGGGACACCTTCCTAATATTGAGTTGCACCCCTGTTTGCCCTCAGAACAGCCTCAATTCGTCAGGGAATGTGTCGAAAGCGTTCCACAGGGATTCTGGCCCATGTCGACTCCAATGTTCCCCACAGTTGTGTCAAGTTGGCTGGATGTCCTTTGGGTGTTGGACCATTCATGATAAACAGAGGAAACTGTTGAGTGTGGAAAAACCCAGCAGTATTGCAGTTCTTGACACAGTCAAAACATACTACCATACCCTGTTCAAAGGCACTTTTTATCTTGCCCATTCACCCTCTGAACGGCACACATACACAATCCATGTCTCAATTGTCTCAAGGCTTAAAAATCCTTCTTTAACCTGTCTCCCTCCCCTTCATCTACACTGATTGAAGTGGATTTAACAAGCGGCATCAATAAGGGATCATAGCTTTCACCTGGATTCACCTGGTCAGTCTGTGTCATGAAAAGAGCAGGTGTTCCTAATGTTTTGTACACTCTGTGTAGTTTATTTACTTTACCTTTTTACAAGTTCATCTAATTAAAGGTGGCTACAAAGACCAGAACACAAGAGTCCTCCTTCTCCCTTCTTGAAAAACATATAAACTCTGTAGCGATATGATCTGTGTAAACACCAAATCGAGTGGTAGATGGCCTTCAGACAGCGCATGTTTCAGATATTAAAGCTGATCTAACATGATCTGACAGTCTTGTCTGTGTAGTGGAGTATAGGAGTGCTGCTCTGAGGGGACAGAGAGCACAGTGATACTGATACAGAGACCAGGGTAGAGAGAGAGAGAGAGAGAGAGAGAGAGAGAGAGAGAGAGAGAGAGAGAGAGAGAGAGAGAGAGAGAGAGAGAGAGAGAGAGAGAGAGAAGAGAGAGAGAGAGAGAGAGAGAGAGAGAGAGAGAGAGAGAGAGAGAGAGAGAGAGAGAGAAAGAGAAAGATAGAGAGAGAGAGAGAGAGAGAGAGAGAGAGAGAGAGAGAGAGAGAGAGAGAGAGAGAGAGAGAGAGAGAGAGAGACAGAGAAAGATAGAGAATCCACTAATAATAAAAAATATCTAAAATACAGTGACCCCCTCTCATATCATTACCGAGCCCTGCAATACGAAGAGCAGAGCAACCTCATCCAGCTGGTCCTGAGTTCTACTAACCTGTTCTACTAACACACTGAATCCTCAGGACCAGAACATCCAATCAATCAGAATAAACCAAATTACAACACAGTCAAAACAAAACTACATTGCTCATTGGGAAACACAAGCACAAAGCAAAATGCAGTGCTCTCTGGCCCTAAATCGACAGTACACCATGGCAAACTATTTGACCATGGTTACTGATCAAAACCTTAGAAAAACCTTGACAAAGTACAGGCTGAGTGAGCACAGCGTTGCCATTGAGAAGGGTAGACACAGGAAAGCCTGGCTCCCTGTAGAGGAAAGGCTGTGCAACCACTGCACAACAGCAGAACCTGAGACAGAGCTGCATTTCCTGACAAAATGTCATAAATATAAAACAATTAGAGACTGTCATTTCCCCAAATTTCCCCAAACCCTTATTCAAGGTTTCAAAGACCTCTCTGATGAGAGTAGGCTACCCATCCTGTTGGGGGAGGACGCAGAGAGCTGTGGGTTGGCAGCGCACTACATTGCTGCCTGCCATAAGATGAGGGACAGCGTCTGACAGACCAATCAACCTGCGCATGTCCTCTACTGTATGCTTAATGTTATTGTTTAATGTGTGGTTATTTTGACCCTTGGTTATTGTTGTTACTGTTGTCCGGTTGACCATTTTGATTCTTGTTATTTTTATATTGTAAATATCAAAAGAAAGCTTTGGCAATGTGTACATTGTTACGTCATGCCAATAAAGAAAATTGAATTGAATTGAGAGAGAGAGAAAGAGAGAGAGAGAGAGAGGGAGGGAGAGAGAGAGAGAGAGAGAGAGAGAGAGAGAGAGAGAGAGAGAGAGAGAGAGAGAGAGAGAGAGAGAGAGAGAGAGAGAGAGAGAGAGAGAGAGAGAGAGAGAGAGAGAGAGAGAGAGAGAGAGAGAGAGAGAGAGAGAGAGAGAGAGAGAGAGAGAGAGAGAGAGAGAGAGAGAGAGAGAGAGAGAGAGAGAGAGAGAGAGAGAGAGAGAGAGAGAGAGAGAGAGAGAGAGAGAGAGAGAGAGAGAGAGAGAGAGAGAGAGAGAGACAGAGAGAGAGAGAGAGACACTAAAATCACCAACACCGTCAGATTGACAGACATAATTGCAGCACTTCAGTCTAACTAAGGGTCTCTAATCTGGAGTAAAAAAAAAAAGAGTAAAAAGAGAGGAGTAGTCTGTCTGACATCACAGAGCTGTCCCCTACCAGAGGGACGTGAACAAGTCAAGCTATCCCCACAGAGAGAAGGTTCAACCAGGTACAGAAGGTCATTAAACACAGAGACAGGGTTCAACCAGGTATAGAAGGTCATTAAACACAGAGACAGGGTTCAACCAGGTATAGAAGGTCGTTAAACACAGAGACAGGGTCCAACCAGGTATAGAAGGTCATTAAACACAGAGACAAGGTTCAACCAGGTATAGAAGGTCGTTAAACACAGAGAGAAGGTTCAACCAGGTACAGAAGGTCATTAAACACAGAGACAGGGTTCAACCAGGTATAGAAGGTCGTTAAACACAGAGAGAAGGTTCAACCAGGTATAGAAGGTCATTAAACACAGAGACAAGGTTCAACCAGGTATAGAAGGTCGTTAAACACAGAGAGAAGGTTCAACCAGGTACAGAAGGTCGTTAAACACAGAGACAGGGTTCAACCAGGTATAGAAGGTCGTTAAACACAGAGAGAAGGTTCAACCAGGTATAGAAGGTCGTTAAACACAGAGACAAGGTTCAACCAGGTATAGAAGGTCGTTAAAAACACAGAGAGAAGGTTCAACCAGGTACAGAAGGTCATTAAACACAGAGAGAAGGTTCAACCAAGTATAGAAGGTCGTTAAACACAGAGAGAAGGTTCAACCAGGTACAGAAGGTCATTAAACACAGAGACAGGGTTCAACCAGGTATAGAAGGTCGTTAAACACAGAGAGAAGGTTCAACCAGGTACAGAAGGTCATTAAACACAGAGACAGGGTTCAACCAGGTATAGAAGGTCGTTAAACACAGAGAGAAGGTTCAACCAGGTATAGAAGGTCATTAAACACAGAGACAAGGTTCAACCAGGTATAGAAGGTCGTTAAACACAGAGAGAAGGTTCAACCAGGTACAGAAGGTCATTAAACACAGAGACAAGGTTCAACCAGGTATAGAAGGTCGTTAAACACAGAGAGAAGGTTCAACCAGGTACAGAAGGTCATTAAACACAGAGACAGGGTTCAACCAGGTATAGAAGGTCGTTAAACACAGAGAGAAGGTTCAACCAGGTACAGAAGGTCATTAAACACAGAGACAGGGTTCAACCAGGTATAGAAGGTCGTTAAACACAGAGAGAAGGTTCAACCAGGTATAGAAGGTCGTTAAACACAGAGAGAAGGTTCAACCAGGTATAGAAGAACGTTAAACACAGAGAGAAGGTTCAACCAGGTATAGAAGGTCATTAAACACAGAGCCAGGGTTCAACCAGGTATAGAAGGTCGTTAAACACAGAGACAGGGTCCAACCAGGTATAGAAGGTCGTTAAACACAGAGACAGGGTTCAACCAGGTATAGAAGGTCGTTAAACACAGAGAGAAGGTTCAACCAGGTATAGAAGGTCGTTAAACACAGAGAGAAGGTTCAACCAGGTATAGAAGGTCGTTAAACACAGAGAGAAGGTTCAACCAGGTATAGAAGGTCGTTAAACACAGAGAGAAGGTTCAACCAGGTATAGAAGGTCGTTAAACACAGAGAGAAAGGTTCAACCAGGTACAGAAGGTCATTAAACACAGAGACAGGGTTCAACCAGGTATAGAAGGTAGTTAAACACAGAGAGAAGGTTCAACCAGGTATAGAAGGTCATTAAACACAGAGACAAGGTTCAACCAGGTATAGAAGGTCGTTAAACACAGAGAGAAGGTTCAACCAGGTACAGAAGGTCATTAGAAAACACAGAGACAAGGTTCAACCAGGTATAGAAGGTCGTTAAACACAGAGAGAAGGTTCAACCAGGTACAGAAGGTCATTAAACACAGAGACAGGGTTCAACCAGGTATAGAAGGTCGTTAAACACAGAGAGAAAGTTCAACCAGGTACAGAAGGTCATTAAACACAGAGACAGGGTTCAACCAGGTATAGAAGGTCGTTAAACACAGAGAGAAGGTTCAACCAGGTATAGAAGGTCGTTAAACACAGAGAGAAGGTTCAACCAGGTATAGAAGAAAGTTAAACACAGAGAGAAGGTTCAACCAGGTATAGAAGGTCATTAAACACAGAGCCAGGGTTCAACCAGGTATAGAAAGTCGTTAAACACAGAGACAGGGTCCAACCAGGTATAGAAGGTCGTTAAACACAGAGACAGGGTTCAACCAGGTATAGAAGGTCGTTAAACACAGAGAGAAGGTTCAACCAGGTATAGAAGGTCGTTAAACACAGAGAGAAGGTTCAACCAGGTACAGAAGGTCATTAAACACAGAGACAGGGTTCAACCAGGTATAGAAGGTCGTTAAACACAGAGAGAAGGTTCAACCAGGTATAGAAGGTCATTAAACACAGAGACAAGGTTCAACCAGGTATAGAAGGTCGTTAAACACAGAGAGAAGGTTCAACCAGGTACAGAAGGTCATTAAACACAGAGACAGGGTTCAACCAGGTATAGAAGGTCGTTAAACACAGAGAGAAGGTTCAACCAGGTATAGAAGGTCGTTAAACACAGAGACAAGGTTCAACCAGGTATAGAAGGTCGTTAAACACAGAGAGAAGGTTCAACCAGGTACAGAAGGTCATTAAACACAGAGAGAAGGTTCAACCAGGTATAGAAGGTCGTTAAACACAGAGAGAAGGTTCAACCAGGTACAGAAGGTCATTAAACACAGAGACAGGGTTCAACCAGGTATAGAAGGTCGTTAAACACAGAGAGAAGGTTCAACCAGGTACAGAAGGTCATTAAACACAGAGACAGGGTTCAACCAGGTATAGAAGGTCGTTAAACACAGAGAGAAGGTTCAACCAGGTATAGAAGGTCATTAAACACAGAGAGAAGGTTCAACTAGGTATAGAAGGTCGTTAAACACAGAGAGAAGGTTCAACCAGGTACAGAAGGTCATTAAACACAGAGACAAGGTTCAACCAGGTATAGAAGGTCGTTAAACACAGAGAGAAGGTTCAACCAGGTACAGAAGATCATTAAACACAGAGACAGGGTTCAACCAGGTATAGAAGGTCGTTAAACACAGAGAGAAGGTTCAACCAGGTACAGAAGGTCATTAAACACAGAGACAGGGTTCAACCAGGTATAGAAGGTCGTTAAACACAGAGAGAAGGTTCAACCAGGTATAGAAGGTCGTTAAACACAGAGAGAAGGTTCAACCAGGTACAGAAGGTCATTAAACACAGAGACAGGGTTCAACCAGGTATAGAAGGTCGTTAAACACAGAGAGAAGGTTCAACCAGGTATAGAAGGTCATTAAACACAGAGACAAGGTTCAACCAGGTATAGAAGGTCGTTAAACACAGAGAGAAGGTTCAACCAGGTACAGAAGGTCGTTAAACACAGAGACAGGGTTCAACCAGGTATAGAAGGTCGTTAAACACAGAGAGAAGGTTCAACCAGGTATAGAAGGTCGTTAAACACAGAGACAAGGTTCAACCAGGTATAGAAGGTCGTTAAACACAGAGAGAAGGTTCAACCAGGTACAGAAGGTCATTAAACACAGAGAGAAGGTTCAACCAAGTATAGAAGGTCGTTAAACACAGAGAGAAGGTTCAACCAGGTACAGAAGGTCATTAAACACAGAGACAGGGTTCAACCAGGTATAGAAGGTCGTTAAACACAGAGAGAAGGTTCAACCAGGTACAGAAGGTCATTAAACACAGAGACAGGGTTCAACCAGGTATAGAAGGTCGTTAAACACAGAGAGAAGGTTCAACCAGGTATAGAAGGTCATTAAACACAGAGACAAGGTTCAACCAGGTATAGAAGGTCGTTAAACACAGAGAGAAGGTTCAACCAGGTACAGAAGGTCATTAAACACAGAGACAAGGTTCAACCAGGTATAGAAGGTCGTTAAACACAGAGAGAAGGTTCAACCAGGTACAGAAGGTCATTAAACACAGAGACAGGGTTCAACCAGGTATAGAAGGTCGTTAAACACAGAGAGAAGGTTCAACCAGGTATAGAAGGTCGTTAAACACAGAGAGAAGGTTCAACCAGGTATAGAAGAACGTTAAACACAGAGAGAAGGTTCAACCAGGTATAGAAGGTCATTAAACACAGAGCCAGGGTTCAACCAGGTATAGAAGGTCGTTAAACACAGAGACAGGGTCCAACCAGGTATAGAAGGTC